>KZ112966.1:0-291372 GCA_002120325.1 Daldinia sp. EC12
TATTTCAATGAACTTAAACTTTATCAACCACTTGCGCCATTAGATTATTAATCCATATATTCGTATTTGTAAAGCACGATAAACGTAATTAATTAATTGAAATTTAAAATTAAATTGAAAAAAAAGGGGTTTTGTTAACATATTTTTATTAAAAATTTAAAAAATTTTAATAATAATATATAAACGATATATAATTATTTAATAATAACGTTAAATATAATTTTTATTTTATTATTTAAAGTTAAATAAATTATTTTCGAATTTTTATATTTTTTTTTTTAATTAAATACGATGTTTCGTTGTTATATTGTAAATTTAAACGTAAAAATTGTAAAAAATACGTATTTATATTTTATTAAAAAACTTTATATAATTTTATAATAACGTTCGAAAATTATTAATTTTTTATCATTCGAAGTTAAATATATGGTTTTTAAATTTATATATTTTTTTTTTTAATTAAATATAACGTTACGTTATTATATTATAAGTTTTAACGTAAAAAAACGTAGGAAAAAAACGTAAAAAACACGTATTTATATTTTTTTAAAAAATTTTATATAATTTTACGTGCATTCCCATAAATATATTTAAAAACTATTAATATTTTATTATTATAAGATAAAACAATGGTTTATTATTATTCTTAACTTTTTTTTAAATTTTATACGGCTTTACGTTGTTGAATAATAGGTTTTAAAAGATTGTGGTTTTTCGTTAAAAATGCGGTTTTTTTTCGAAAATTAAGGCGCGACCGTAACCGCCGCTATTTTAACGTAAAAAAAAAGAATTATTACGTAACGTCCTTTTCAAATATTAGTAATTATTTTAATACGTCATTTATTTATTGTAATATTTTATTTGATAAATTTAATTGATTTAATTAATATTAATTATTTTTTAGTAAGAAAGAAGCTAATATTGCGCAATTTGACCTTAGATTACATGTGCGTTCGATCTTTTTGTTTTTTTTGAGATGTTTGATTGGTTAAAAACGCTTGTGGCAAGTGAGGTACAAAAAATCGAACGCAAAATGTGGTCTGAGCTCGCTGAGATAATCTAGCAGACGTTTCTTACACAAATAACGCTAACATTACAAGCGCTGAAGCTTAGGTGCTCAGCCAATCCATTTTAATCCTCTAGGGCTTCCACAAGATACATCAGTCATCAGTGCACCGCGAATTCTTTCTTCGTAGTCATCGTCCAACCATGTACAAGCGTATCGACAGACTCCGGTCTCCATCTCGGGCCGTCCCCGAAGCAGATCGCCTGACGTGACATTAGTTGAATTAGTCTCCGCATGCAGGTAACGTGCTCCTGATCGAAAGCTTGACCCTTAAGCGCCGCTTCGAATACGGGATACTCGTCGCGAAATCGTTCCCGTAACTCCTTCTCGAAATCCAGCGGCGATAGAAAATCCGTCTTCTTAAACCCCGACTTCTTCGCATCATCGCTTAGCGCGACGCTGAGGCGGTCTACTAGATTTGGGTCGAGAAAACTCTATATCAGGTATCAGTTTCAGTTCTCAGAAGTTTGGGGGCAACTCGATAGCCAACATAAAAAAAAAAAAAAAAAAAAAAAAAAAAAAAAAAAAAAAAAAAAAAAAAAAAGAAAAGATGAAACAGTGAGATTATGAGGATATCTTGCCTTTGGACTTCCAAGGATCTCTCCTTTATCGTTGGCAAGGTGGAAATATCCGTAGCGTCGGAAAGTTAGTCGCGCATGCATCAAGCGCATTATCTGCGGAAGAGCCAAACGCTTCGACGNTTTCAGTTCTCAGAAGTTTGGGGGCAACTCGATAGACAAAAAAAAAAAAAAAAAAAAAAAAAAAAAAAAAAAAAAAAAAAAATGAAAAAAGAAAGAAAAGAAAGAAAAGAGAGAGAGAGAGGATATCGGGTCTTTACCCTTATTTCTTCCGCATATTTATCGTTGGCAAGGTGGAAATATCCGTAGCGTCGGAAAGTTAGTCGCGCATGCATCAAGCGCATTATCTGCGGAAGAGCCAAACGCTTCGACGTAAAGGACCACTGCTGAGTGACGACATTCACGGCTACTGGTGGAGGTGTTGTCGAGGAGATTATAGCCCGCAATGCTTGAAAGCCAAAGGCCATGGCTGCCCAGTAGATCTGGCCAGCTAGCGTATAAGCACCGTCACCCATATACGGCACTATGTCTGGTGGGGGATCCGCGATATGAATGGATCTGTCTGGTTCGAATGAGATGGTGGGAATTTCCGTGGGAACCATTTGTCCCCCAGAGAAACCTAAACTTGCCATCGACATGTCGAAGTTACTATCAAAGTTGTCTAGATTGGCCATTAAATCGTATGCATCCGAATTCCCCATTGACAAAGACTGCGACCAGCCATTCGCTCGGTCATCAAACTCGTATGAAGCTAATGAGAGATCAAGCGGTCTGTCGTTGTTTTCCAGAGGTGGTGCAGGAGTAACGACGGGTGTAGCGACAGGTGCAGCCTCAATGGCAGCAACACTCGGCCAGCTAGAACCATTCAAATTCAGAACCACCGGAGCAGGTAACCTACGTTTAGCCTCAGAAGTCGCAATGCCGGCAACCCTACGGGCTTCGTTGATTGCTTGCGACAGAGCGGTATCATTACGATCCGCAGCGTCGCTTATGGCAGAAATTGCCTTGCGAAGTCTGCGGTTCTCTTCCTCCAGGCTACGAATTGTATCTATCTGCCTTTGTCTGAATGCTCGTTGGGCCAACTTGCCCCTCTCACGACGGGCCTACGACTAGCAGTTGGTATTGGGCCTGGTCCATGTATACGAAGTTTTAGGAACTAGAGGAGGCTGAAGAGGGTTATGGGCTAGGTAGTCTTACCGCAATATAATCCGGCGCTTCTGCCCGTCGGGGATCCGAGTCTTTGTATTCGTTATTCTCCCCCATTATGAGCTGAATATTAATCAGGTAGTAAAGGTAGGTATTTCGATAGTGGACCGCTTTATTGTGGGTTAGAAGCTTTAAGATAGCTTAACAACTTAGATCTCAATAAGTAGTTGACTACTCCTTTTCTCTTCTAATATATTTGAATAAGACGAAGAAAAATGTGGAACTACGCCACGTTGACTCTTCAGCTGTAATATGCCGGAGATTTGTCATCTGATGAGTCAGCTACAGCATTAAAAATCCATATAAAGTCCGGGGTGAGACGGAGTTCATAGCGATGCTGTATACCTACAATACCTAACTAAAGTTATTCTAAGGCACCTAAGATGTCGTAATACTATGCATAGGTATGAATAGAACTAGTTTGATATATATTACGGCAGAACTTTAAATTATCAATTTGGAAATAACGCTCAGATTATGGCTTTCAACGTTCGGGGTCCAAAAGACGGTTATCCCAATTGGGCAATCCTCATCCAAACAACTTTGGTGAGCGTGCCAAGCTCGCTATTAGTTGCCTTGATATGTATGGATAATACCACTTTGCTATAGTTTAGGTAAGTTCAGGATATATGTATTTTCACACATATTTACTGTCACTTTTCTCCATGTTATGCTGCAAACGCCTTATTACGTCAACATGCCTACCTCTTGACGTTTTTGAACATGGTGTGAAAGAGACCGAATGGGTATAAGTCCTTAGGTAGAGTCATCAAGTATGGCGTTTTCTGAGACTTACTACACTATAGATTTGTTATCGATTCTAAATACGAGTTGAGTCTCTCGCTACGTCAGCCCTTGGTTAAGTGAGTTAAGTCTTAATACTAAGTTTCTTAGGCGCCTAAGACATATACCATCAATACCTATCAGTGCTCGAGGTTGAAATAGTTTAGGAGGATAGGGCTTTTCAACAATTATCTGATTTTCTTTTACAATTGTAATTATTAAGAGAATATTAATGCATACTGACTTGGGGACTTAAAAGTCATACACATTAGCTCAGAGAGATGGGTACCCAAGCACCCAGGTACATCCAGAAACTCGCGAGTTTCCTTATAACCTACCTACCTAGATAACAGAAGACTACTATAGCATGGGTTCAATGACGAGATGCATTATCAATCCATTCAGGCTTTTCGGGTTGCCCTAACCCTTCATTCACCACGATCTAGTCTTTCTATAATTCCATACGGTAACATCATATTATTAGCATCGTATTAATGTCAGCGGAATTAGCATTTGATAGAGCTATTGAACAACAGGGCTCATTTAAAGCAGCAACTTGACTTTCAGGCTGTAACCAGCCTAAAGGGGAACTAACTCGATAGCACTTAAGACTTGGCCAACTTCGGTTCTCCCTTTTGATATATTCCTAGCCACTGAATATCAACGTTCGGGGAATCGGGAATCGGGATCTCCTTTCTGGCATTCGGAAAGATGTAATGAATGTTTGTCAAGTATCACGCATCCCAATTGTAGTTATCTATGTTGATCTAACGCTGTTAAAACCCGGTATCGGACTATCGAGATATCGAAAAGTTATTGACTTATTACGGCTGATATCTTCTTATCTAAGTTGGCATTACCAGCAAGTTATATGGCTAACCATCCAGAGCCCGTCGATTTTAGGTCCATACCGTTTTTGGGAACTATATGCGGCTATTCCCCCGCAACTAGTTTAGCTCTTGGCCTACACGTGCATGAAGAGGGGAACCCCGAGATCTTCCTATCATCGCCCTTGGTATCTTGGTATACCTATCAGATGGAGGAGGGGCATAGCTGAGTCTAGCGTCCTTGATAATACTGAAGCATGACAAGGCGGCAAGTGGAGCTCTTATCATGTAGTCTTAGGAGAATCCTATTGCTAATTGGCTTTGATACATCATATGTGTGTCACCGTGTAATTCATATCATAGACTATCAGGCAGTTGGAGACATAGGGATATATCATATCAAAATGTGTTTCCATGTGACACATATGTACTTAAGCTTGTGCCATCTCCATGAGGGGTTCACTTCAACTGTCCCAGCATAGTTTACGCTTCACACCTTAATCACGATGGTTTCTGCTATTTCCGATACAGTACCTCACCCCTTTGATCCGCTGAGTCAGGATGAAATCCAATCAGCCATCGGCATCGTGAAGAAGGCACATGGGGAGGTATTCTTCAATGTCGTCTCACTCCATGAGCCGCGAAAAGCGGAAATGACAAAATGGTTGGAAACCCCGGCTGAAGCTCCTCGGCCGCCCAGGATTGCCGATACCGTTGTAATCGCCCCCGGCGGCAAGGTGTACGATGGATTGATTGATCTTGCAGCTGGTAAGATCACGAAGTGGGAATTACTGGATGGACTACAGCCTATAGTAAGTATCAGTGCGTTGGATAAATAGGGGTATTGCTCACAATGACATTTAGATAACTATGGAAGAACTGGTTCTTGTTGAACATATCTGCCGGAAGGACCCAAAGGTTATTGAACAATGTGAAATAAGCGGAATTCCCAAGGAAGACATGCACAAAGTCTACTGCGACCCTTGGACAATAGGTTATGATGAGAGGCACGGCAACAAGATTCGACTTCAACAGGCACTGATGTACTATCGCCCTAACGTCGACGACTGCCAATACCAATACCCTCTGGACTTCTGTCCCATATTCGACGCAGAGAAGCAAGAAATAATTGCTATTGACATTCCCAAGGTACGACGGCCAGTCAGCAAAGCTCCGCCAATCAACTACCATCCGGCTGCCATTGAAAAGGCGGGAGGATACCGTAATGACTTGAAACCCATCAACATAACTCAGCCTGAGGGCGTCTCATTTAAGATGAAGGGGCGAGAGTTGGAGTGGCAGAATTGGAACTTCCATATTGGTTTCAACTATCGGGAGGGTATCGTTCTCAATAACATCACGTATAACGATAAGGGAACTGTACGCCCGATCTTCTACCGACTCTCCCTAGCGGAGATGGTGGTACCTTAGTATGTATTTTCCAACCAAATCGTCGTGGATTAACTAATAGTCATCACAGCGGAAACCCCGAGCATCCTCATCAGCGAAAGCATGCTTTTGACCTTGGCGAATACGGTGCAGGATACATGACCAACAGTCTTACCCTGGGCTGTGACTGCAAGGGTTCCATTCATTATCTTGATGCTCAGTTCCCTACAAGATCGGGCAGCATTCGCACCATCAAAAATGCGATATGCATACACGAGGAGGACGATGGCATCCTATTCAAGCATACTGACTTCAGGGATGAGTCGGTTATCGTCACCCGGGCGCGAAAGCTCATTGTCCAGCAAATCTTTACCGCTGCCAACTATGAATATGCTATCCAGGTTAGTCTTCATGAAAAAACGAACGATATACAAACGCTAATGTAGAGTAGTGGATCTTCCATGTGAGAATACAAATATCACTTTATATTGTTCATGTTACTGACGCCCATTTTAGCAAGATGGCACCATCCAACCGGAGATCAAGCTTACAGGCATCCTTAACACTTACGCCCTGAATCCCGATGAGGATACTCAGGGTTGGGGAACCCAAGTATATCCAGGCAAGTATTCAAGAGCCGGCAACTAGCCTATAACTCAATGACTTGAAATTGTATTAGCGGCTAACAGTAACCCCAGGTGTCAACGCGCATAACCACCAACACTTATTTTGCTTAAGGATCGACGCCAACGTAGACGGACCTAACAACACAGTCTTCATGGCAGACACAGTCCCGTCCGATGCACCGGTCGGCAGCCCGGAGAACTATTACGGAAACGCGTTCTATGCCAAACGAACAAAGCTAGACACGACGGGCAAGGCGGCAACGGACTACGACGGCACAACCAGCCGCACATGGGATATTTGCAACACAAGCAAGCTACATCCCTACAGCAAAAAGCCTGCAAGTTACAAGCTCGTCAGCCGAGAAGTTCCTAGACTCTTGCCGAAGGAGGGCTCGCTGGTCTGGAAGAGAGCCGGGTTCGCCAGGCATTCGGTTCATGTTACAAAGTGTAAGTCATTGTACCCATCACGTCTCATTTTTTTTTATTGTAAAATGGGGTTCTGACTTGAAGCGAACCTCGCAGACCGGGATGACCAGCTATGGCCCGCAGGTCGGCACGTACCGCAGACATCAGGAGAGCCGTCACTCGGGCTACCGGAATGGATCGGAGACGGCACAGAATCTATCGAGGATACCAACGTAGTGCTGTGGCACACCTTTGGCGTTACGCACATCCCCGCCCCCGAAGATTTCCCTGTGATGCCCGTGGAGCCCATCACCCTCCTCTTGCGCCCGCGCAACTTCTTCTCTAATAACCCCGTCATGGATGTCCCGCCCAGCTATGCCAGCACCCCAAGTCAAGTTGCTGCGAACGGCGCGGGCGTCGTCGACGCTACGGACGGGATGAGCAAGCTCGCATTTACGAATGGAAATAGCAGTTCAGTTGGATGTTGTTCTACCAATGGTACCAATGGCACCAATGGCACTAATGGGGTCAATGGGCACTGAATTAGTGGATTATCACACTTGTCGAGACTGAGTGGAAGAGAATGACGGTATAATTTTAAGGGGCAGGATATTGGCTGGGCGGGGGATTCCTTCTTGAAGCTTTGTCTACAGTACATGTTACTATAGGAGAATGGAACACCAGATGTATCATAAGAGGTAAGAATGCAAGTAACTTGAAGTTATGTAGTTGGTGTCGAATAACAGTTCAAAATAATTCGCAGGCATTTGAGTCATGCAAGGTTAACCGTACAAATCACTGAATTATGCACAGCAAATGAGACCAAAGTATAACATGACATGCAAGGACACAACGGAACGGCGTCGGTTACCTTTCCAGTTGGATGAATGTTCATCGTATTTTGACGAAAAAAAACTTGTTCTAGATCACAAAGTGAAGATCAGGCACATGTTAAATCCATAATGAACAAAGTCAAAAAGGAGAAAGTATTGATATCGGCATCGCCACCTTTAACTTCCGCGGCAGTTCCCAGTAAACTTAAATCAATATAGAAAACCTCAGTTCAACACGTCCAGCAAGAAGTCCCTTGTGCATCATGTGACAAGCGGCAGACGCCTTGCATATGACACATGCGTCCCATGTAACATAAATCAGACGATCTTCTAATGGTAGGTAGATGGTGCTAGAAGTACTTATTCAGGTCGATTAAAGATGAATCTTGAGCCATGAAATATCCCCGAGTACTTCTCTTATAAGCTAGTATAACACGAAAGACCTCACTCTTTCAGGGGTAATCGGCCTATCTAGCCGACAACCTTTGCCACCTCCTCAAAGCCTTACAATGGTATAACCTCAAGCCTGTAAGAAGGAACAGCGGATGGGGCAAGTAATATTATAGCACGTGGGAAGCTAAATTTATCATCATACGAAAGGATAACTCGAATTATGACGCGATGTGCTTCTTAAGGTGCGGCGGGATCAACCTCAATGGGCGCATGGCCTATCAAGTTTTTCATACAGCAAAGCTTAAGCTGATCTTTTCCTATTATTCTATGCTCATATATCATGTATATAGTCTCTGAATGTTTCTTATTTAACCATCAGTTCTAATTGTCGCGTGTTATATCATGTCGTTGGCACTGCTTTCGTATAGTATCTATTATTCGCAAGAATATTAGGGGTTGCAACAAGCCGATAGATTTAGAGCAAGATACCCCCTTAATGGGCCTCTGTCCACGAATATGACTTCCATCCGTCAATGGGCAACAGCAGCTCTTGGTGTTCGTTCCATAAACAATGGTGCTAGTAATCATGGGTTCGCAGGGCAAGATTGTGAGTATTTGTTCAGGATGAAGAGCACAAAACTGATTCATATAGCCATGTCAAATCTCGGAACGCCACGTAACCGACCCCTTGATAGATGTCTAGCACACGACCCAAGACACGGTTGTCCGTGGGGACCTATGAACGTTACCAACACCGATGCATACAAGAAGAGACCAGATACTGGTGTAACCCGAACGTATGATCTCACCATTTCGAGGGAGACAGCTGCTCCTGATGGTGTCGAGACAGAATTACTCTTAGTAAATTCACAGTTTCCTGGACCTGTGATCGAGTGCGACTGGGGCGATTCAGTTGAAAGTAAATTTGGGACTTGACCCCTTTTACAGAATACCATGGTTAACTACAATATAGTAACGGTTCGCAATAATATTTCAGACGAAGGCACCGCTATCCACTGGCATGGAAGTATGTTAAATCCTTGGCTCTTTTGCATTTTGATATCCTAAGACTGCTACTAAGTAGCTTAAAAGAATTCTTAACCCCGAACTGATACTGACTGCTTAAAGTGTTACAACAGGAAACACCATGGATGGATGGCGTACCAGGTGTTGCCCAGTGTCCAATAGCTCCCGGGTCCTCCTATACCTATATCTTCAAGCCAGAATTATATGGTACCGGCTGGTATCATTCACACTACGAGGCCCAGGCAGCGAGTGGGTTCTCTGGACCTCTGGTTATACACGGGCCAAATCATGTCGACTACGACATTGACATCGGTCCAATCACTATTTCGGATTACTTCCACCAGTTTTATGATACCATCACCAAAGGCTTCCTGGATAATAAAGTGGAAGTTACCCTATCTGACAATAACTTGATCAATGGAAAGAATTCCTATGATGGCAACGACGCACCTCTTGCGTCGTTCAACTTCACCTCGGGGAAAAGGCACCGGTTACGGTTGATTAATACGTCGGCATTTGCGGTACAGAAGATCTCTATTGATGGATACGACTTGACAGTCATTGCCAACGACTTCGTACCAATAGTCCCATACTCGACTGACACTGTGACTCTAGCGCCTGGTCAGCGTTCAGACGTCGTGGTAAGTGCGACAGGCAAGCCGACCGACGCAGTCTGGTTGAGGGCATATAAACCTCCCAACTGTTCTCCGGGTAAGCAGGGGTCCTTCTTAGCCACAGCTGCGATATTTTACGAAAACGCCGATCGGACGCAAATGCCAGTAACTCAACCCGGACCCAATGCGTACGACCACTATTGCGGCAACGACCCCTTATCACGGACCGTGCCAGCCTACCCCCTGACACCTGACGAGCCAGGCGTAACAGAGATCCTCCCCGTCGAGCTGCGCCCAAACGGGTCGTCTAACTTATGGTACATGGCAAACCGGACGTTCCGGGTGGACTACAGCGACCCGCAACTACTGAATGCGAGGAATGGCAATCTTGAGTTCCCTCACATCCAGAACGTTCATAACTACGGCAGCAACTCGTCACTGCGCTTCATCGTCCAGAACACGGGGTTCCAGCCGCATCCCGTTCACATTCACGGGCATAATCTCTGGGTTCTACAAGAAGGGCCCTGCGAAGACAACGAGACCGTGTTTCCGCACGGTCAACCGCCGTTCTCCCATGTGTATTCTCCGGGAGAGGCTTCTGAGCGGTTCGGCGGCGGGCGTGGCGCACAGCACCACCGAGGGCTGGAAGTTTCGCCGGTTGAGGAGTTCCTAGAAAAGAGACATAATGACAAGCCTAGGCCGAGGCCAAATATAATCGGCGACTACGGCTCATGTTGGGACGGGTCCATTGTTAACCCACGAAATCCTCAACGCCGCGACGTCCAAATGCTCTTGCCTGGACACTACATCGTAATTCAATGGGAGCAGGATAACCCGGGAATCTGGCCGTTGCATTGTGAGTACATTATGTCTAATTTACTATTACATCGCGTGAAGAGCTAACGTCGCAACTTAGGTCATATTGCGTGGCATCTATCCGGCGGGATGGGATGGATGATATTGGAACGTCCTGACGATTTTTACAACAATGAAAACATCAGCAATGCCATGTCGCAAACATGCACGGACTGGGACGCATGGACCAATAGGAACATAGTTAGTAAGTGTTCAGATCTGCCCCCTCTAAGAATCTCGGCACCATCTAACAGACCCTTCAGATCAAATTGGTGGTGGTTTATGAAAGATGATATGTTTACTATCGCATGCATGTTAGTCTTAGGTACTTAGGTGCATAATGTATAATCCCAATACACGTTCTTCTTGAGCCGTATAATAATCCCCTTCCTATTTCTGTGCGGAGTTGCTGTCAAAATCCGTGCTGGTAATAACATCGTGCCAATCCTCAAGCAAGTGCAAAGTTTCCTTGCATTTCTCCCCGATCGTCTCGTACGCATCCCTGCCCAGAGGGAACCTAAAAGGGACTTCTTTCCCCTGCGCGCAGCCTTCCTTCCGAACAAGATCCAGTATGATCTTAACCGCCTTCTCCGTGTCCCCAGGCTGCGTCCGATCTCCTTTTGCCAGGCCATCCGCATTGGCCTTCGAGGCCTCCGCGTAGTCGGGGATTTTGGAGGGGACTACTCGTACGTTGCCCGGCGACAAGAGCAACGTGCGGAATCGTCCGGGCTCGACCAACAAGGTTCTAATTCCAAAACCTTCCGTTTCCCGACTTAAACTTTCCACGAGGCCTACCATACATAAAAAGTCAGTTTTTCCGAAACTTTGATTCGGGGAAAAACATGTGAAACTCATTACCTTCTAAAGCGAACTTGGAACCGGCGTACGGTCCGATGAAAGCGTGCCCGTGCCATCCCGAGAGCGAGCTGATGAACACCATGACGCCCGATCTTCTCTCCCTAAAATGGGGTAGGATAGCACGTGTCACCTTGAAAACTCCGAACACATTCGTGTCGAATTGCGAGATGAGCTGATCACACCTGGTATTTGTTAGCAAGTGATATAAATGCTTGGGGTGATTCTGTGCCTTACTCAACATCCTCCCACGCGCCTGACGTAACATGAGCAGCATTGTTCACTACTACGTCGATTCTCCCGTATATGGCTATGGCCTTAGCAACGGTGTCATTGATGGCTTCCTGGGAGCGGGTAACATCAAGTTCCAATATGGCTGCTCCGAGCTTTTGCAGATGCTGAATCTTGTCCAACCTTCGCGCCGTGGCGATGGCGAGATCCCCTCTAGACAATATCTGCCGGATGAAGACCTCTCCGAAGCCCGAAGAGCATCCAGTGACAAGCCAGACTAGTTGAGGCATGGTTTTATTCGTAGACACCTATGTTGCAAGAGATTTTGAATAGTGTAAGAGTATGTAGAATGGATATGCGACATTCTTTGTTTGTGATCGAGGTCATCGTGGTCGGTATTTATACACTTCTCGATATCACAAACTCCGATAGACTATCGCGGGATACACGGACTTGAAAAGGAGTCAATGCCTTTAACGCCGATTGTTAAGGAGATATACATACTATATGACGTTGTAGATGAATTCCGCCCTATGTGTTAAGGGGTAAGCAAGAGGATAAAATGTCCGATCACGTGAGGGAAAAAGGAGTTCAGCTGAATCTTGATCTGCTAATAGTCCGCTCTGTCCGCTCTGTCCGCTGTAGTCCGCTGCTGTCCGCTAATTCCCACTAACGCCTACTTTGAGGCAATAATCCAAAACAAGATATGTAGGTAGCCTCCTCATTACCACCCCTCAGAAATACCCCAGAAGAGATCCTCAGTCTCGTCCACCCACCACCCCTTCCAGTCCTTCCATTGCGTCGCGCAGTCTCGTACCTTCTCCATCGTTCTCGTATTCCATATCTCTACAGACCGCGCCACATTGAAGTCCCAAATATCTCTCAGATTAGGGGTGACAGGATACCTATAATCCAGCACGATTCTGTCCTTGCTCCAGGCCCACAAGATCCACAATCCCCGCCGCGCGCCTTGGTCCTCGCAGATGACCAAGCTCTGGAGCGGGCAACCCTGCTTGCGGGATTGGATGTACTGGAACATTCTTAACACGTCGTACCTTTTAACTTCGTCTTCTATGCTATAGCCGCTATGAATAAACGTGCGGAGGTGCTGTAGTGGTCGCAGTCTCGCAATGGCATCAAAGTACCCCGGCCAGCTACTGTTAGAACAGGGACGAGCTATACTGGGGTGAAAATCCCGTGGGATATCTAGACCGAGCCAAGATAACCGTGTGCATATACTAAGCTGTTCTATATCGGATACCGAAAGCCCCGGCCCGGGACCGGGCTTTATTGTGTGGAAGCGCAACTTCCGTAGATTAGTAGCATTTTGCACGCTACGACTTAGGTATTCCATGAGCGCAGCCGGCTGGTATCCGATCAGAGATAGCTGAGGCACATTGACATCCAAGGATATTTTTCCTGGCTGTGGGACTGGTTCACAATAAACTAAAGGGTGAAGAATGCGGATGAAAGGAGCCAGCTTGAGTGTTTGCAGGGATGGGAGGGGTTGGTTCGCGAGTCTCTCCGCTAACTCGTCTATCATAGAAGTGCCTACGAGGCTTAACGACTCCAATCTTGACCACGGAATTGAACTCCAATGGGACCAGGCTTTATCCGAGATTGAAAATTCGCCATGCAAGGTTAGAGATTTGAGATAGGGCGTTATAGGGGTGATATTCTCCAAGGCGTGGGCGCTCTCGTGCTGGTAGTTGATATTCCACCAGCCGGCAGATTCGCTGTCTGGGAGCTGTAAAAATAAGTGTTCTAAATTCCTGTGGGGTTCAAGTAGAGTAGCTATTTCAGAGGATGGGAATATCGGGGAGCCAGAGGGTTTCCACCCCTCGTAGGGATTGTACGCATAATGAACGAATGAAATCCGTAGAGAAGTTAAGTTTGAACTGGAGATAGGCTTCTCTGACTTGGATGGAGTTAGAAGAGAGAGATCTAGACTCTTACGGTCTAATACGTGAGTGTAATGTTGCAAGGTTACGGTGACATTACGGCCATTATTTGATTCGTAGAATAAGACGTTCCTAAGTTTGTTCATAGATATGGACTCCTGCTTGCCACGAGTTCTCAGGGAATCGGGATGCGCATTTTTATCACCGCCAATGCTGCTAGACGTGTAAGTTAACTTGTCTAAAAAATGCATGAACGAGTATATAAGGTATATAAGGTTGAGAAAAGTACAAGTAAGAGTATCGTACCTGATGTGCCTGAGGTTGCGAAATCGCGACAAAAGTTTGAGAAGATCTAAAGTCCAGTCCTTCGTCACCCTTTGGCTACCGATTGGAACGACAACGTGACGCACGTATTGATGTAAGTGTTCATGGGACTTTAAGAATTCTAGGTAGCCTTTGGCTAACTCGCAGGGCTCCGACGGGTTGTCGGGTTCAAACACGAGACGCCTGAATAAGATAGATGCGGCTAGATGATGCCACGCTTTACAGGTTAGATTAGCATTCCTGAGTGCAAGACGCAGTGGCTCATCAACTTCACGGAGCTATAAAATATCATTATTGAGTGGATAAATCATAGCTTGGGCTTCGTTTAGGACTAACCTTCTCGAATATAAGCTCCTGCAGTTCAATACTCAGGCTTGCGAATCCTGTCATGATAACATCGACATGTGGACCACGCTTCGAGCCGGAAACCGAGTTTACTGAAAGCTGAGATGCAACTTATTTTCATGCGGTCTATTGACGTTGATATACAATGAGTGGAGAAGAGGCGATTTTATTCAACATTCTTCGAAAGCGGTGGGGGGTCCTAGCGGCATGATGAGATAAGTCTCATTGGACTGTGGACTTACTGTCTACTTCGATATTTCAATATGTGTTTATCAGAAGGCACTGCTCATTCTGGCAACTCACTTGCATATCAAAGCTTTTTGCTGTCAAGTATTCGACCCGAATTTCTATGTTGACGGTAGATATCATACTAACTATTTGTTGTAGTATTCTTTAGGTACCGAGGTAGGTAGTTCATCGAACAATCCACGGATTAGGTACCTCAATCTACCCAAAACATGTCTTCGCAAACTCGGTGATCTCTTTGTTGAATCTCTCCGGTTCCTCATAGAACAGCCAATGACCAGAGTCGAATATCGACATCCTTGCTGTTCCAGAGCGTCTAGATTCGATTAGTCTTACAGTCTCTTTCATGCCTTCCAGAGGGAAGCAGCCTGTCCTACGGCCTGCCATAACCAGGGTGGGTAAGGCAACATCCGCGATAGCTTCACGATGATCGTAGCGCGTGTGATCGGCTAGCAACTTTGCCAGCCACGTCTGGTCGCACTGTGCGCTAATGCGCGTGAAGAACTCCTCGTCGCGCCGCCGTCGTTCCTCCGACAAGTCATCGGTAGCCGGCTCCGGCGCGTATCGGTATCCCAGGCAAGACTGTACAAGACCTATATGCGCATTGGCTGAATCGTGTATCCACTCCCGCTGCGCAACTTGCATGGTTTGCTCGTCGTAGCAGCCTAGATGCGCCTTCGACGCGTCCCAATTACCAAACGGCGAGCGATCTTGCAGCGGTCCCTGATCGACGAACACAAACCCGCTAAAGTCGTCGCACCCGAAAAGCTCCACGTACGTCCAGAGGACCGCAGCGCCAATCGAGCATCCAACGGGGACAATCTTTACCGATTCAATCGGGCTTAGAGAGTTCCTCAGGTAAGTAACTAGACCTCGCAGATCCGCAGCCAAGCGCGCAACATGATAACCACCCAGTGGCCGCCCTGATTTACCGTGACCCCGCATGTCTGGGGCGACGACCCAGTGTTCGCGGCTCAGCGCATCGAAATTATTCGTAAAATACGTGCTTGAACCGCTGAACCCGTGCAGCAAGAGGATACATCGCTCGTAGCGAGTTTTGTTTAAGGTTTTCGCTCCGACTGGCAGCGAGGTTTGAAAGGCGAGAGTGCAGCCATCATTGGCTGTGCAATACTCGTACTCCATTTGGAGACCTGCCTTAATAATTTTCCGTATATTTTAGACAATATGTCGGTCTTTAGTTGACAATGAGCAAGAAAAAGAAGATATTTGAAATATACCATGTATATTGCAAATGTCTCGGGACATGGCATAAATTCCAACGCTTCGCTCTAACCGTTAGTCACTTCATGAAACAAACCGTAAATCGCCTTTTCTACAAACATTCATTCATTGCACATATTCTCTAACACGATAATTGCTCTTATTAGAAGGTCTATCTATTCAGTATAAGGGTAAGATAGAGGAGGCACTTAACGCTGGTGCGAAGAGTAAGGGATACAGCAATATTCTTACTTGAATTACTAATTTATCTGCTTGGTGTACTATTAACATGAATATAATGATGTAAATGGCTATCCTGCCTGATGCTTAACGTGTAAGTATCCTTTCCTTATCTATTCCCAACTCCAATATCGTAAAACATATATGCAGCATCTCCTCGTTTACCCATAGTCGGGTTTCCTCTTAATCTCCTCAGTCTAAAATCGTTGATATCCACATTGAGTTAAATCGCATCGTACATCTCATCCTCCTCTTTCGTCGTACACTAGCGTCGGTTGAAGTTCAGGAATCGTCCCTGCGCATTGATATTAGTACTCGTACAGAACATGTAAATGATAAGAGGTATGGAACTTACTGCACAGAATAAGATAATTAGGTTGCTCCCCAAGAAAGCCAAGAAGATTCCAAGGTCCCTCCATCGGTTATCGAACTTGAATCCCAAAGGTTCGTAGAACTCATTGCCCACTTTGTAAGCGCAATATTGGCATAGGCTAGTAGCATTGTCCACGATGTATCCAGCGCCTTTCTCTAAGAAGGGTGCCATATATTCGCCACATGTCTGACCTTCGGGCGCAGTGAACGAGTTCAGCTCCCACGGCTTGCAGTTGACCTGCAAGTCATCAAGAGCCGTGGTCACCGTACCACCAATGAGACGAGTGAACGGGTCCAACTGGTACAGCCATGACTTCCAAAAAGTAGGCATCTGGGGAGCAGGGATAGTAACACCGCAGAACATCGAGAATGTGATAACAACGAAAGGATCGTACTGGCTGGCGACGAAAGAAGAGGGCGAGAGGGCAGCAATGCACTGTGCCAACGTGATTGAGAAGAGCTCCGTAATCAAAACCATGAAGTACTGGTAACCGGCTCGCACGGATTCCGTCTGGAAGCCTGGGATGTAGTACAGAGGAAGGAAGAAGATTACGGAACAAATAATCGAGTAAGGCATCTCAGCGATTACCATGGCCGAAGTAAAGGTGAAAGTGCTGTACATCTTGCTCAACTGCTCGCGGAAGAAAATCGATCGTTTAATAACGTACATCAATTCAACCTGAGGTAGCAGCAAACCGGTCAAGACAGTAATCTGGAACATAACGAAGACCCTGTACTGCAATGCTGCACGGGAATCGTCAAGGTTCAGATAGGTTAAGCCAGTAAGGACGGAAATGACGATATGGTTGAAGACACGCGTGAAGAGGTAGTTGGGTGATCGCCAGTAGGATAGATTCGTACGCTTGATAACAACCTTCAGTTGGTGTAAAAGGGGCGAGGCGTATTCGCGTTGCAGAGAGAGGTCGGTATGGGCAGCTGCCTCTTTGCGAGACTCCTTGAATTGAGAAATCATATCCTTAACGTTAGCAAGCTCGGGACTATCGGCCCAAATGTCAGCCCAATCACGGTTTCCAACTCGGGGAGTGCTTCCAGCACCAATAGCCTCAAGCATGAATTCTGCAACGTTGTCCGATGGACCTGCAACAGCACCATGCCTGGCCAAGTAGTCCCGAAGAACGCATGCATCCTTGCCAATATCACCAAAGTATACACATCGGCCTCCTCTCTGAAGTAGAAGTAGTCGGTCGAAGTTCTCGAATAGGGCGGCGTTAGGTTGGTGAATCGTGCAGAGAATGGCTTGTCCAGCGGCAGAAAGCTTCCTTAAAAATCGAACAATGTTGAAGGCACTTTGACTGTCAAGACCGGAAGTGGGCTCATCCAAGAATAGTAGAAGCTGAGGTTTGGCTGCCAGCTCGACACCGATTGTCACACGCTTCCTCTGCTCAACAGTAAGGCCGGCTTCAGGGGTTCCGATTATACAGTCCGCAATGTTTTCCATTTCTAACAGGGCGATGATCTCCTCGACATAAGCATACTTCTCTTCGCGCGGCGTCTCGAAAGGTTGTCGTAGGTCGGCCGAGAAACGTAAGGCTTCGCGAACGGTCTGGGTAGGGTCGTGCATGTCGAGTTGTTCAGCGTACGAGGTCGACCTTTGGAACTCCTTTCCAGGCTTAAGACCATCAACTAGGATATCTCCAGTGATAACACCAATGTTCTTTCTCGCGGCCAAGACATCCAGGAGGGTTGTTTTTCCAGCTCCAGATGCACCCATAAGAGCAGTGAGTTGGCCAGGCTTGCAGTATCCATAAACGCTGTTCAGCAGGCGGCGAGTGCCACCAGGGACAGGCACGTCATAGTTGAGGTCTTCCCACGTCAATATACTGCTAGATTCGATCTTTAAAGCAGACCCCGTGTCCGCTTCTCTCGACTTTTGACGTTGCAGTCGCTTTTCGTTAAGGGCGTCGTTTAGGGCCTTTCGTTCGGCGTTGGGCTTCGCGAATACCTTTGCTTGATTTCCACCCATACCATACTTTACAAACTCGCCCAATACAACGTTCATAACGAGGAAGAATACAATGATGGCCATGATAATACCGAAGTTTCTCCACAGATCCTCAGGAGCATAAGAGAACCCTTGGGTGATATAATCGGCACCTCTCACCTCAATGCTTCCAGGGGTTGAGCCAGCCAGAGTGCAGACTTGATGGCTAATGTTACCATACGAAGGTCCCGAGGGAATAAGTGACTCGTCCGAACACGTCATCTGGCTTCCACCAAATTCGTTCGCCATCAGACTGGAGAAGGTAAGGCCCAATGTATTAATCCAGAAGATCCATCTGAGCCAGACCTGTTGAGACTGATACTGAATAAGATAACCTGAGGTTAGGACGAATAGAGTAATCGTGACAACAGCAAATTTGATAGCATAATCGAAATCAGGACTGAGACAGGCGATTATACGGAAGTAGAGTGTCATCGAGATATTTCCGATAAGGATCAACAAATAGAACGTGAAGAAAGCCCCAGCTGTCCTTGTAAGGTTAGTCATGAAGTAGAGAATAATCGAGAACACCAAGATTCGTGTCGCTGAAAAAGCTGTGTCCACAAAGATCTGTGCTATCCATAATGCTGATGGTCGGTGGAAGGTGTAGGCTTTATGCTTATTCACGATTGGTCGACCCATCATTGTTGATCCTAATTCGGAGAAAGCTTCGAAGGCGTTGAACAAGAGAGAGATGAATAGAAGACCTCCTTTACCAAAAGCACTAGCGGTTGTTTGTCCCAGGTTGAAGTACAATGATCCAAGTACCAAGGCGATGACAATGGTTCGAATCCAAGATAGTACGATAGTAAGCTTATCTTGTAACTTGATAGCAAACTGTCGCTTCATCAGAGCCCACACCTGAAGATGAAATCCAACGCTGTAAACTGAGTTTTTGGCACCGCTTCGCTTACTCTCTCGTACGGCCATGCGGAAATCATTGTGGCGAGCGATCTCTTGTTCATGCTCAAGTCTAGCCTTGTATTCTGCCATCTCGGTGCTCAGCTTCTGGGCGAGCTGGGACTTCTCGAACGCTTCGGCCAATGTCTCGGGACTATGCGGAGCATTTCGCGGCGAAAAGCCTTCGGAGTATTCACGTTCGAACTCGTCCGTACAACCAGTGATATAGTCGGGTGTCGTCTGTCGCGGTCGGGGGAGGAAACCAAGCCCTTCGAAGTAAGCTCGGGCCTCGGTAGTGGGGCCGAAGTACACCTGCTTGCCGCCGTCTATAAGCAGAACTTTGTCAAATTGCTTATAGATATTCTCGGATGCCTGGTAAAGAGATACGAAGGTAGATGTCTTGTAAAGATTGGTTTGGATCCGAAGAGACTTGACAAAGTCAAGAGCCGTGCTAGCATCAAGACCTCGAGTACTGTTATCCCAGGAGAGAACACAGGCGTTTGTAATCATCATCTCAGCAATGGAAACACGCTTTCTCTCGCCACCAGAGACACCACGAACCAGTGCATCACCGACTACAGTCTTTCTTGTATGTTCTATGTTAAACATTTTGAGTAGCATAGTGATTACATCTTCCTTGAACTTGCTCTTTGTTGTTCCAGCTGGTAGTCTCTTCGAAACCTTGGTATCAAGCGCAAATGCGAGCGTCTGTTCAACAGTAAGGGTAGCATGGTGGATATCGTCCTCCTGGTTATAGACAGCTTCGCCACGGTATTGTTTGAACTCCTCAGCTGTGAATGGCCCGTAAAGCACTTCTCCAGTAACGCTCGTGTAACCCCATCGCTGGTTGGCAATTGACTTCAAGAATGTCGTGCAACCAGATCCTGGCCTTCCTAGGACAAGAACCATCTCGCCGGGATTCACAACACCCTTGAAGTTTTCCAGTAAGGTAACTTCGGTGCCCTTCCTGCCCTTGCCGAGGAGATTCATTAAGGGGGTCCAGTAGTCAACAAAGTCTTTGAAGGCATCAGGAAATGTCTTGACGAAATTGGCAGTACCACCCATGCCCTTGACTGTGAGACCGTCCCAGTAGACGCCGATATGCTTCGGCTTGATGCCGGCTTCTCTCTCGGCATCTAGTCCTCCTCTTAAGGTTTCCTCCAAGTCAAAAGCATCAATAGACTCTTGTGAGCCAGGAGTCTCTAGGGTTGTGAAGCCCCCTTTCTCGACGTCGGACCCCTTCCGGCTACGGGTACGACTTGCTCTAGACAGCCCAGATAGTTCCCTTCTAAGCTCAGCAAAATCGGCTTCGGCCTGCTCAACGGAAACGCCAGTGTTGATGCGTGAGAATCCATTGGGGTTGTTCTGCCTCACAGCTTCACGCTGTTCCTCCAAATCTGCCGCAACTGTCGAGTTTGTCGACGGCGGTCCAGTAGTTTGAGCCGACGTGAACCCGTCGTCATGGTCTTGGAGCGGGTCTCCGGACGTATGCTGCTTCTCTAAGTCGTTTTCAGACATGGTTACGGCCCCACAGCTGCTGTGGGCGTTACCCAACTTATACGGCTGACCCTGGGAGCGTCGAATATGCGCAAATCTCTTATTAAGCACGCAAACTGAATCTGGAAAGGGGGAACTTGAGCGGCGCCTATAATGACTTTAGGTGATTGAAGATACAACAAGCAATGATCCCAAGATTAGTCAAATGCGATTGAGGACAGCTACAAATATGAAAAATGCAACCCTAGGCCTAAGAGAGAGCGAACAGGAAATAGTAAGTCCAAAGGAAAACGTGTTGGACTTATCAAGGCTGTTCAACGACCTCTTAAGGGGGGAGCGAAAGGGGGTAAGGGGTTAGAAGAAGGAAAGAAAAAAAAGAAGTCGGAGGAAAGAGAAGGTAAAAAAAGGGTTGCATATTTGTTAAGTGAAGGGTATAATAAGAGTAAGAGCTTATGGATTTTGTAATATAAATCTCCTGGCAAAACGTACCTGGGTACTTGTCGTAACTGTTAAAAAAGTACTTACTCCACATACACTAATAAGTACCCTTCAGGGCCTTTCTAGTACGCTAATACATACGCTACTTACTTAGCTTATCGAATATTTAATCATTAGAGATCCAAAAGAGGTTGATTCTATGATATGCTAGACAATGTTCTTGAATTTCAAAGGGCTGTAAAACTCTCAGTTAACTACCATATTTACTAGAACTGACTACAATATGTCCATCAATATAAGTCAATAAATCTCAGTTTATAGAAATTCGACTTACTATACGATATAGACTACCTACTCAGTATCTCGCGTAGTTATCATAAGTACATGCGAAGATAAGTTCAATGCTTAACATGCAAATAGCCATCGTTCATCTCGTTCATATTTGGAACTTTGGAGGCGAAAACCCGAACTTCTTGGTGTTAGGCTTGGCAGTGGAACAGGATTACCAATCAACATAGCAAAGATATTGGAAGTGACTCCATAAAAATTCCGTTTCATCTGATACCGATTCTTCGCTAGCGGTGTGAAAAGATTAGGCTATGAACCAAACCGGGCTGACTGGGGCCTGGATTACAAGGTAGACTTGGTATTACTGTCGTATTTGGCAACCCAACTGGTAGCCTCCCCGCTATAACGGGGAGACACTTATAAAAATAAATGGGGTCCGCGTATGTATGTAACTAACCGCTTGACAACTTGCGGCGAGCAAACGGGGTATAGTTGGCCCCCACTTTTCCGACTAGAAATAAATCCATCCGTGCTATGCCGGACCACAATGCCGGATTCAACTACCTCTCTATCACCGCCGAAACCTTCTTCAACCAATCAATTTCATATAAATCCGAACGTTACAATCTGTGTAACAACCACACCACGTTCATGTACCTACTCCATAATTCATCAAAGAGAAAAAAAAATAAATAACTAAATCAGATCTTCACACAACAAGTTTTTAAATTCTAGCCCCCACATCATGATATTGACAAACAAATGCCGCTAATATCAGCATCATAATACATAAAGATATCATGCCGCTATCTAGACCCCAAAACTTTCTTTTGTCACCGATAAGATGTTCCAAGTTGGACCGCAGATCGGTTTCGACTGCATTGAGGTTTTGTAAATTAGTTGATCCGAAGCTTTTCCTATTGGTTGCCGTCGGACCTGTCATACCCGCACCCCGACTTGTGCATCTCGAAAGCCTTGTGGGAAAGTGGACAGCTTTTGCCAAGACTTGCGTGCGCAGATGCTGGCGCTGACTGTCTGGTAGTAGGACCAACCACACCTACCGCCGTTCGACTCATACGGCCACTTTTTAATAGTTAGGCTAGATTCGCAATATCTTACTACATTATATATGTACCTCTCAGTTTCGCTTCCGCCTAACTACCTAGGTAACTAATGAAAAGGGGGGAACGAAAGTTCGCGAAATTCCTCCGTCGCGGACGACTTTAGACACGGTCCCATTTATAAGTCAAATACGGGATCGGACTCCGGGTGCGCCACGGAGTTCCCAACTTCATCAAAGTGTTGATCTAGGTATATAAGGTAGCTTACATATAAATACCCAATCTCGGCCAAATTGATGAACCCAGAAAAGATGTTTAAACCCGATGATTAGAAATGATGCTGCGGGGCTGTCACATTCTCTGTACGTTTATCTCGATCTATCAATCAATCAACAACTTGAGACCACACGGACACACCGTCCTTGGTATTTTGATCTGCTACATGTATCTTCATATCGCTTGTATGTGCACCTTTACGCCTATTCCAAGGTTCGGCGGGATAATAAATAACATACCGAAAAACCATCCGATATATCAGAATCCCTTCCATTCCCATACGATCATATTAAATAAAGTACCCCCACGAATCCCACAAATGCTTCGAGATCCAGGTAAATCTTCATGTGGTTCAGCAATTGCTTTGCCACCAAGCACAGACCGATTTCAGAAAGTCCAGAACCTTCCGATATACGGCAGGCTATCGGTTAGAGAAGACTTTACCCTGCTTCAAAAATAAATACATAAAAAATGCATTCGAGACACGGGGACTTTTTCTTGGGGGCTTAACAAATAGGATCCTTATATGCATATGCCATGTCGCCTCATACTACTACTATAACACGTACATAAGTGATATGCATGTCTACCTACCTACCTAGCCGACCTACTGTATATGTAGGCTGCACGTACATGGAAATACCTACCTACATATGCTGTGAAACTCGGCGAGATGGAATAGATCAAGTTGTACGCCTATAAAACTAGCATACGGCCGCCGGTGATAATTCCCTACTCCTCAATAATAATCGCAGACCGATGGTGCAGCCACGTTAGATAGTCATGTGGCAAACGCGGTGTGTACAGTGTAATACGCTTTGTGGACTAACAAGATGCAACTAAGGTCGTATCTCTGCTATGGTTATCGTTGCTACCAGTCGGGAAAGACCCTCGTTCGCCCACTCCGGCCACTCAATATCAAGTCAGAATGAGCATCATTCACGTGATCTTTACACCGTTGATCGTCAGGTCCATCCACCCGCGCGGAATTGCCTGATGTGGTATATCCTTGTATATGTCGGTACATGGTTTGCTATTCGACAATGTACCTACCTATCTCTCTCATCCACCTAATCATTCCGCCTATAATTCCAACAGAATCTACACAGAATGATTCATTCCGTATCATACTGCTCGAAATTTCAAAGTGGGCCGCCGTTTGTGGGATCGGGGGAGATTAAAACTTGACTCGTGCTCGTTTAAGGAACGAGCCCCATCTATTCGAAATTATGGCAACCTACCGATTTTATTTTTTTCAGGCGGATAAGGATCATGGAGATAATGGTAATATTTCATCTAATCTCCGAGAGGTCCCTTGTAGTCGTAGAAAACTCTCTTACATGCATATATACGTGTATAGATCTTCAGGTACTTCAGTTCCTACAGGTACAGATGACCCAAGACATTGGCACCAACACATATTATGTAAGTAAGCACTTAGAAGCTCAGCCTGAATCGCACGCGCGATCATCTCGTAAGGAGAGTTCAGAGTCACTGGACGGAGATGTATTTAAGTTTCACATATATCTTGATAAAAGCCCAGGCCAGCAACGACTAGATTATGTTGCGCCTATCGAAACAGTTATAGCTTCATCACCACGCATAAAAAAGGAATTTATTACGGCGTGTGGTGACGATCTATAAGAGCCCCCAGACTCCGATTAAGTGCCACGTGCAAACAAAACAATTAACTCGAGTTACAGCATATCCACAAGAAACCGCCTCGTATGCTTTCTCCCAACTTGTAGTCCTCTTTTCCCCTTTGATGCTAACCAGGCCTCCCCAAACAAAAGCCTGCCTGGATGGAATATCAAGCATCGAAATGTTTACCAACGCCGGCCATGCAAGGTAGAAGTATAGGGTTCATTTGTTCCTTTTCCTATCTAATAACACGAAGACCTGATAATCTGCGTCGTTTCATGCTGCTTTCCCGCAAACCAAGGACGAGTCCGTGATGAGTACAGAAACCTCGATTACGGCTCTTTCGACCTAATAGGATCCGATCCACGTCGTGTCTAGTCCGATTCGTGTCCCGTGATTCATTGATGGGCCTCTGGCAAGTCCAGGCGCGCGCCTCCACTACTCTGATCACCTTTACTACTCGACTTGTTTTCCTAGAGCTCAGAGTCTGCCCCGTTCGCCTCCAAAGCCATAGGACTTCCTCCTTGACCATGCCGTCTTCGTGGCCGTAGTCTTCGCACAGGCCGTCCATTTAGGTTCATACTCTCATCATCGTCATCGCTGTCGGGATTAGCCTCTGCATGGTGGCGTGCTTCATCTAGTTCTGAAATATTATCCGGTTTATCTCGTAGCCACTGCATCCGTGGGCCTGAGCGTGCAACTTCCGAAACGCGGAAGCCGTAGATACGAGGCTCGTATATCTTGTTGCTACCTAGTCCAGGTGCAATATTGCATGTGTACATGCCGTTAAGCATCTCCTTATCATCGTCGCTTACGCGCGCATTTGCTAGTACATCGGCACCCCGCTTCGTAAGATCATACTCGGGAAAGGTGAGTAGAAACAGTGCCCCAAATGTGCGGCCGAAAAAGGCACCGTCTACGGTCTGGAAACGGCTATTGGGGGGCACGTAGACGTCGAGGCAGGAAGGACAGAATAGCTTCACCGTTTCCTCGCCGGGTATATCAGAAAGCCCAACAGGGAGAGTCCGAGACTGTTCGCAATGACTTCTCGGACATACGCCAAAGTGGCCTAACTCATACTTCTCGGACATTTGTTGAATGCCTGCTCGCGAGCAGATAAAGCGCTGATGGATTAGGCCGTAGAGCATCTCGGCGGAGGATTCGATAACAGATAGATCACTAGCTATTCGACTATGGTTGCGTCGCTCGCCGTGTCGCGGACGGTCTATGCCCTCGATAGACTCATCCTCTTCATCCTCTTCATCCTCGTCCTCTTCGTCGTCGTCCTCGGGCTCAACATCGAGTATCATCTAGGGCAGATGTTAGCAAAGCGATAACCCACATTCAGGTTTTAGCTGACCTCCAAAGCTTCTTTATACATCGCGACCTGAGTCTGCAATCCAGTCAAGTTAAAGTCATCTTCGATGAATTCTTCGGACACTTCTGCGAAATACTCGTGGCCCAGGAGAGAGCAAAAGGAGGAAATCCAAGATTCCGGGGTACCAGATGACGAGGACATCTTGGCAATATTCACTGCGCCCTAAGAGACCTTCTATCTCTAATAAACTCCGCTTGTCCAGGCGTAAAGATGATCAAGGGCCGCAAGGTATGATGTTGAAGAACCCCGCAAAACCGTGGTTACTCGTGGTTAGGGAGACGGGAAAAGAGAGAGAGCTATGGCACCTGCATGACGCCGATGAAGGCGACGACACAGCAGAAGCAAAAGAAAAGAAAAAATAATTCGAAGAGGTTAGGGACAATAACTATGCCTAGAGATGCCTAAAGCAGGTCTCGGCAGATGGATATTGTGATACAATGGTGAATCAATATTGTGAAATAGTTGCGATGCATGTGTGTTGATAAGTTTTGGCGGGGATGAGAGGAGGGAGAGGCTACCAAAAATTACGATTCAGCCCAGTCTAGCCCAGAGGTAAATTCCCATCGGTGTGGAAGTACCTAACTTGCCAACTGCGCGAATAGTGGTCTGTGCGGAAGTACAGCTACTTTCTTCTTCACCTCTTCTCTCCAAGCCCACATATTGAACTAAATGTACAGTACCTAGGTGCCTTAGGCTAGGTACCTTGCCTTAGGTTAAGTACCTGGATACACCTAGATACACTACAGATAACGCACAGGTAGGCATGAGCCGCATCAGGCAAGGTCAATTCTCAAACTAGCCACACTTTCTACCCTGAAGTCAAGCCGCAAGCAAACAAGAACAAACCTGGTCCGTGCCAATTCCTTTTTTACGATCCATTTTACATCTCATAATATTTCCAACCATATCACTTACTCCAACTTATGAGTTTACCGTTCCGTCAATGCTATCCAAATTAAAACTCAACTTACCGGGAGTCTTTTCCAGACATTACTTCCGTTGTTGTTATGAAGGTCGGTTTCGGTTTTTGTCCACTGCTTTGACGAATCGAAGCTATAGTCAACTCCTAGACAGGGGCAGCCCGAACCTCAACACAAAGACCAAGACCGAGGAGCATGTTCCTCGCGTGGAGTCAGTTATTGGCAATGTCGACTTAGACTCGTTTCGTAGAGTCGCATGGGTCCCTGAAAATCCCTTGCTTCTTCAAAGCTTTCATAGTTTACCAGCCATGCAGAAGTGGTTCCATTACAGCTCTGAAAGTTCCTCTGCCAGCTTCACACAACACATGCGACCATATGAAGATCTTATCCTACCATATGAGTTCACTGCTCCTCGGATTTCTCCCGAAAAGAAAGACTTAGAGAGCAATGTCTTACTATGTTTTGGCACATGGTTGCGTGAGTCCAGCGAGTCTAAGAAGGAATACCTAACAGCCATCGTTGAGGCCATAATTAAATCGTCGAGTGATAGCGACTCGTTCGAAAATCCATCCAATTTCCAACAATTCAACGCTCCCTTAAGCTTAATCATGAGCGCATCTCAATTCAATAAGACCCAAAGTGACCCGTCTAAGCGCATCACAAACCTCTATGTTGCTCAATCTGACCTTCGCGACCTCCCTGAACCCCTTTCCCAAGACTTACCAGTGCCTGATATTGTCAAATACGCGGGTAAGGGAGATGTATACGGTTCAAGCATCTGGCTTGGATTGCAACCTACCTACACCCCATTACACCGAGATCCGAACCCGAATGTGTTCTGCCAGCTGGTAAGCTCAAAGAGAATACGTCTGATGGCACCAGACCAAGGCAATGATTTATACGCTCGTATTCGCAGGCTGCTTGGCTCGTCGGGTAATTCGCGATTCAGGGGTGCGGAAATGATGGAGGGTCGTGAACGCGAGTTACTTCATCATGCTGTTTGGAATGAGGAGTCTGTAAATGAAGTTCTATTGAACCCCGGTGATGGCCTGTTCATTCCCAAGGGGTGGTGGCATAGCGTTGCTAGTAACAGCAATGCGGGCGAGTTAAATGCTTCGGTGAATTGGTGGTATAGATAGGTAGCAACCGTATATTCTTATATACTCCAAAAATCCTATACATTAGGAGGTAGGTAGTTAGGTAAGTTGTAATAAGTATCGCCCAGTTCCCGCATCACACTCTATGACATATGTACCGCTAAGATGAAGTCCAGATAGTCTCCATACTGTGTACTCTAGCTGACCAGTAGATCAGTAGGGTGCTTGCTAAAGTAGACCTACCCATATAGAGCATTCCCAAGGTTACTTCTTAAATAAACTATCTTTCATAGCTAAGAATGTCCTCTCTTTTGGTTTGCTCAAGACATTGAGTCCTAATGACGTTCAGACATAAGATCGAGACCGGTATAACCCATATACAGCGAATTACACACATTCTGTCTCATACCCTCGCCGGTAAAAGGGGCTCGATTAGATATAGATGTATTAGGTATTGATCTTCATTCATATCTTGCTATTATCACCCATAAAATAAAACCTAATCAATAAAACGTAGGCATCTTAGGTTAGGTACCTTATATCAATATAAAATAATAAAAACAAAAAAAAATGCATTCTTGATAATGATCTATCATATAAGAGAGCATGTTAC
The DNA here is from genome assembly GCA_002120325.1 of Daldinia sp. EC12. Classification (NCBI taxonomy): domain Eukaryota; kingdom Fungi; phylum Ascomycota; class Sordariomycetes; order Xylariales; family Hypoxylaceae; genus Daldinia; species Daldinia sp. EC12. The sequence goes on from KZ112966.1 coordinate 28,448, forward strand.
TGACGTAACTTTGCAGAGTCAACGCAGCCACCTGTGTAAGCGATTCTATCAAGATGAGATCATCGTCTGTCACCACTCAGCACGCAGCATCCAATGTGCGTGCAGATCAAGCCGACGATGATGCCCTGAGCTCACTCAAACGGCGATGCTGAATTAATAAAAGAATCGCATTCCTAGACATACCACGTTTTCTTTTGGATACTCTTCAGAACCCTCTTATCTACCGTTTTCTAGCATTGTCTAAGAGATACTTTGACTCACAGCACATCAAGCAAGATGACCGACCAGGATAACTACAGCGATATCCAGCAAGAAGTCCCCGAGGACGCGGGCATCGAGAAGGATCCAGAGAACGTGTATCGAGGCCATAAAGCCACTATCAGCAATCCAAGTATGTTCACACGGTCGCGGCTTCTTGGCCGTCTCTACAGATTGATACCTACATCCCCTTGAATATGTTACCGGGCTGTGCTAATAATAGTCAAACTAGATACATCAAAGGCAGCAAAGGAGCATTCCCGACAAGTCCTAGCCAACGAGGCCAATGAGCCTGTTGGTCAGTCGAACAACATTCGTGGGGTTCGCGAAGACACAGATGAGGAGAAAGACCCGGGCAACGTGTAAGTCAATAACCTGTTCTAGAAGCATTCTCTTATTCTCATATGTGAAACCACAGTGCTAATACACACCTTTTCCTAGTGCGCGCGGGCTAAAGGCCAGCATCAATAACCAGAATGTGTCTGATGAGGCTAGAGAGAAAGCGAAGGAGAAGTTGAGAGACCTTGAGGGGTAGAGAGCACACGAGGAGTCGGAATTGAACTACTTTATCAGTCAAGCTTAGTGGCCATGGATGTAATGAGGGATACGCTGTGTTGCTATATAATTTGCTCTCGTTCCTTTTCAGATCTTGTTATGTTGGAATAGGTGTATATCTGTTCAAATTCTATGTTTAATTACCTAAGCCATTCTTTGAATATTCTCAGTTGTATTGAGGTGACTGGGAACTTGTAAGCACTTACGCAACTTAACACAAGTTTTATCGACGTGCTCACGGGACAAGTGTAAAAGACAAGTTGTATGATTCCCATTAAACTCCAAATACATTTAAAATCTAAAGCGATATATCTCTCTAAACTACGCTTCCTCGGTAAGTCCCAGAGACTCATCGCTAGGCTCAGTGTAAGACCCTCTCGGTTTCTCATTCCGAGTCCTCTCCTTCAACACATTCTTCTTGTCGATAGCTTCAGCTTCATCGCGCTCTGCCATGTCAAGTTAGCCCGTGTTGCTGATTGTCTGAAGCAGCTATTGAAGGTGTTAGCTCACCTAATTGCTTATCGGAGTCGGCATCGGCAGGATTGATAGGATCTTCAACATTCTCGTCGTCCTTCAAGACAGGGATGCCGGCATTATCTTTCTTTGCCTCTTCGGCGTACGATGAGTCGTAAACTTGGCCTTCTGGAGCTTCAGAGGGTAGGTCCCCAGATGCCTTGTCATCTGCTTGGTGGAATGCGCTTTTAGACATGATTGACGAGGTTTGGGTTTAGTTGAATTGGAAATATGAGGTTTTGGTCTGTCTATGCAAATGAAGTGTTTGGATTTAAATGGCCAATTGTGACCGACATGGACCTATTTATCTACCTAATGAGCCGTTCTTGATCGTTTGTCATTGATATTTCTATTCTCAGCCACGATCGAAGGGATGCTACATGCTGTCACCAAGGCGATTGATGATATAATCATGACCGCGACATGATTGCATCCTATCCCTTCAGCACAGCTTTCATCACGCCTTACAATGCTTGCCACAGCTGGTCGTCAACATCGCTTCCAGAAGTGACAGCGCAGAAAGATACTCTTCAAAACAACCTATTTTAATACATCGATCTCGGTTTACAATATAACAAGGAAGAGAGTGTTATTTTTGGGATCGTCATGTCTTATCGTCATCATACGCTCACCACCTCAACGCCGTATAGACTTTGCGCAACCTCCCTTCCTCCATTGTTTCCTCCGTACGGAATTAAAGCGTGCTCATTGTTTCCCGTGGAGCTTATTGGCGACTCTTACAACATACTTTTTTTTTTTTTTCTTGGGGGACTATATTCTGGTGTATGTCACTAGCTCTTCTAGCAACCCGACTATTTGAAATACTAACTCGATGGTGAGGGTTTCCTCAAATGAAGGTCATCTAGATATTACTTAGCCACCTACCTACCCAGGTAGGCCGTTGACCGTCGACATATTATTCGGAAGTGGGATACATATGTGGAATAGATATAAACCATGAGCGGAGCCACCACACCAAACGCGGCCAGTGCTAATCATGTTGCATATTATCAGATCTAGATCATCGTCTGCCAGATTACGGGCTATGGGTGAACATTTTGGTCCCGCCAAGCCGTTCATCGGCATTATCCAACTTGACCATCTTTGATTTAAGAGAGGGGAATGAGTTTACGTAGTTGATCACTTTGCTTATTAGTGGGGGTTTGCTTGTTCGTGGGGCATGCTGTTCCTGAGTTATATATGAATTTCGGTCCTATGTTCTTAGTGTATATCATGAATTATTAGGTAGATACCTAGACAATTCTACCCGAATCGTTGAGGCATGCCTATCTGAAGTGTATGGAAGGAGAGGGATCGCCATGTTCTAGCTTCGAGATCTACGCTGATAGCGCGCCCTTGGGCATCGTGACATTATATTAGGTTAGGTACGTTTTCGGCAAATTAGCCCTTCACTGCCTTGCTTGATATGGTTCTTCAGGAACGTACGTATGCATTTTCAATTAACGTAGGGCTCTTACTATGTAAAAGCCTGGTACAACAGGGATACGATGGCAGCGGGGAGACATTTCCGGGCAAGGGGACCAGTCCATTCTTGACATTTTGATTGGATCGGCCAACTACAGGGCCTAAACAGCGGAGCTTACTCCGGGTCCCGAAACATTAGCACCTTCTACTACTGCACAAGGCATGCATTGTACACACTAGCCATCGGTCTCTTCCCGACGTTGCATTCTGAGAGTGGTGGTTGATTTTTTTTTCTCGTTACTCACTTAATCACGTAACCACAACTAAATTTTCACTTTGCTGATGAGGGTTCAAAAATCTTTGAGTACGAATAGTTTCTCTTAATTAACTAGTTTGTCAGTTCGTTAGATGTTATATCTTAGACTTGATGTAAATGTTGTCATTAAAGGGGGGTATATGGGCTAGTAGTCATTGATTATACCAGCGTAAACATCCAAGTCAAATTGCCATTCCCAAATACGCTAATAAATATCAAACGCTCTCAATGATTTCCCGAGTTTCAACCTGAACTGTCACTGCTGAATTAATATCTGCGATATCCTTCCAGGGGTTTTCTTTATCCTGAATCCAACCCGTTTGGATCTCCCCACAACATACGACAAACAACTTCTCTTTGCCGTTGGTGTAGCTCAACTCGACAGCTGTTGGAGAGGCTAGATTTCGCACGACCACACTTGTCGAGGTCTTTCCCGTTGAGGGATCGATATTAACCTTCCAAATAAATCCGTCCTTGTAACTGCATGTGTAGGCCGCCGTCTGATCCCGCGAAAGAGCTAGTCCGTCACAGTCGGTGATCTCTTCAGTAAGAATTTCTACAGGCCCTTTGATGCGGATTGCTGTAGCTGGGTCATCATGGAGTCGTTCGATTGGGATGCGACATAATGTGCCGGCGCTAGTATTCGTAAACCATATAAACTCGTCTGTGACGCATATCCGGTTAAGACCAAAGAAATTTCCGTCTCCATTTGCTATCTTCATAGTGTCGTCGGCTAGAAGTATCGCTGCTTCACCTGTCTGAGTATCGACACGCCATATGCAGTTCTTTGTTGAGTCTGGTAGTATAACCACACGGTCTGTAACGGCTATGACGGCTGCGCAAAGACCCGATTCCGGTATGGCACATATCTTCGTGATTTTGGGCGGGCTACTGTCATCTGGACTGAGAGCCACTCGCCATATAATAGGGTCGGTGAATTGGACATTGTTTAGGTCGCCAATAGTTGATAGGAGGAAATATTCGTCGTTGGTACCTGGTATTGGTTCCGCATCGACTAGGCCGTTCGTCTCATCTTCATCACTGAAGCTATGTAGTAGTTCAGGTGTCGCATTTTGGTCTTCAGGATTAAATGTGTACATTTTGGGCTCGTCTAATCGACAAGCTAGAATTTTGCCATTGGGCCGCAAAGCAAAAGCTTCGAACCATGAATCGGATGGTAATTGTGTCACTAGGACTACGTCCTGATGAGATCCGTCCTCAGCCATGACTGAATATAATGACTGATAAAAGCTTTAAAAATTGTGAATGTAAAAAATGAGTATTAGTTTTAGAGTGGTTAGGTGAAGTTAAGATGGATTAGCTTAGACGACGTTGCGACCTGACCGAGTATGAAATACTTAAAACCCTATGGTGGCCCATTACGATAGTAATATGATTTGGGCCCCTATCCCTGAGCTATACCGAGAATCTTTAAGCGGGCATTGCCCGCATGAACAATTCATGTGCAAATGCGGCACACATAAAGTGGAGAGTGGAGATTTTGAAAAAGATCGGGAAATTATCTCGTCGTTGCTGTGCTAATTGCAAGCTACAGGGAGTCTTCCCGCTTCTAGTTTGGATACTAGGAGAATATGATTAGTGCATTAAGTCATTTGAAGACTTACGGTTGGGGTAAATATTCCTCAGATTGGTTGATGATGCTTTGGCGATGGGTTGTCTACTGTATAGGTACCAGGTAGGTAAGCTTCAGATATAAGACTCGCTTTGCGCGGTTGTAGTGAGTACAGGTAGCTAGGTAAGGTAGGTATACATTAGGTTATTACTGCGTCCATACATCCTCGTCCTAACGGCTTCTCTACTGATCGACTAGATTACCATGGTAGTTGCCATTGCCGTGGTAAGCGAACCGTAATCGGTTAGGAGACTTATTTACGCGAATGCCTAACCGGTTCCCGGGTCCTCACCACGTAGTCGCCCCCGACCACGGACGTGGGATTACGATCAATCACTTCCCACCAATACAATAACACAGGGTGGTCCAAGCATCGATCCGAGCGAGTTTCGGAACATCCCATCAGTGATATCGTCCCGACACCGTCCCACGCAATGTAAGTAATTAAGAGATGTAGAACCACTTGCTTAAGCTCTATTACTGACGTTATTGTCAGATTCCCATTAACCACGGGCACGGGTATCTGGGTAACTACCTAGGTAGGTGAGTAATTTAGTCTGGCCCATAATCCGTAGGGCTTCCCTTGCTTTCTCGATCGGCGCCAGTTAAGCAACCTGTCCACTAACCGGCTCTTGTCCACAGGATACCAACTACTTCGTATATCACCTACCAACGGGTTTGGTCTATTATGGCGCCCGTTGTGTCCACGAAGCTTTAGCCCCAGTACTTTGTGGATCAGGAAACGAAGCTAGCCAAGAGTCTAAACCTGAAAAGATAGTCAAAAGGGAAGGACAGCAACCGAACCGAATTCTCTCAGTCTCGTTCCGGGTCCACTGGCGGATGCCCGAGCGTTCTATCCCCGGTAATATGACCCAGTCCCCTATTTGTTTTGGAGAGCCCCAGACTATATCTGTACATATATCGATATAATTGACGGGTTGTAACTTAGAAGTACAGCCGAAATTGAGCTTCTGGGTTCTTAGGTTCATTTACTGGTCGTGATTAGTCGCAGTTATTGGGCTTTGTTTAAGAGATCGACACAACGAATTACTGCGTGAGGATGCCCATGTAAGCACTTAACCAGATGCTTATTAGCTGTCCCGTTGCAACCCGCCGGCAGCTCCCGTGTTTTGTTGCTAACCTTTGCCCTGGAAATATTTTGCTTCGATATGGACCTAACTTAGCAGTGACAAGCCCTGTGGTTACGAACTGGTGAAATCCCAAGCCAGCGGCTCAAATTCCGGTTGGATATCACATTACATAGAACGGCGTCGAGTTCTAATACCCACCTCTAATACTACTAAAAGTCCCGAACATAACTACCTAATCTTGCTGTTGTTCTATCTGAGGAGATGGGCGACCTTAATACCGGTATTGCGGCTCAATTGTCTTCGTTGAGAGCCTCTGGTTTCGAACTTAAACATCTATTGGTTAACTCTTCTTGTCAGCAGTTACTCTTTTACCATATTAGCTTACAGCAGAATTAGGATATCCTATTATATATTCTACTAGTGTAGCAACCTATTCGGTTCTTCAGATGAAACTCTATGGTCTTGGTTACCTAACGTTAGGGTAGAGGTAGGTATGCTTTAGTCGTGTTCAATAGTGTGGTTGCAAGGCAACTCGACCAGATATAGTTAGCCCCCTATAACTAACAACAGTATACCGAGATAATTTTGTAGTATATTTCTGCACACGTCACAACAAGAAATATCTGGGAATATATATTTGATGTCTCTTATCTCCGACACGTAAGTGTATCGAAAGTATTTGCTCTTAAATCTGTTAATGTACACGCAAATTATTTGTCAAGCACTTAAACATATATGTAACCTTGAATAGGCGAAATGTGAAGGCCAATACCAGATCCGACCTCACATTTAAATCCAGGTGCAATGGGCTGAGGAAGAGTTAACTGACCACCAGTGCATGTGGCGAAATGCCGACCATCGTCAAGACAAGTAAGATAACCTTCTATGCATGTCCCTGGATCGGCTGGAGGAGCTGCCGCATAAGTACTAGTAGAGGCCGGTCTAGTAGACAGTGATGGAGATACAGATGTCGTCGAAATTGTCAAGGCAGGAGAAGAGGACATGGCTGATGTTTCGGGTTCTAGTGTGAGGGTCGGGCCGGGTTGATAAGACGTACTTGCACTAGAAATTTCCGGATCGCTTCCTTGCCCTTGTTTAGCCCGAGGATTTCCATCGCACGGCTGCTTAAACAAATTCTCGGCGCCATCTGGGTTGTCTACCGAGGCACCAGGGTTTGGGAACGCAATCGCTATCTGCTGCTTCAAGGCTTCTCCAGTTGTGCACCCACCTGAGACTTCTCCCATGTTGGCCATGAAAAGTTCGGGAAAGGTTCCTTTCTTAGCAACTGACGCTCGACGAGCGATACTATCCATACGTTTTACCTTAGCTGAAGTAACGGTAATAGGTGCACAATTCATGTAATATTCTGGTTGGCCTCCAATTCGATTAAGCCACTAATGAGAAGTCAGCATTTATGAGTTGTCATAGACAATACCAATTAGGCTTCGTGCCGTTAAGAATTACTTAGGTGGCTCGAAACAAAAGCAGGGATTATGATTCAATGCGGGAAAGGGGCCGAAAAGGGGTACTTACAGTCCATGCAAAAATATAGTCACCTGGTTCAATACCTTCGGGTATCTTCAAGGAGTATTGGTCATGGTTCGGGCCGTCCAAATTGCCTCTTTGGTTGCGCGCAGGGCATCCACCTTCGATGGAGTGAATGACTTTCCATTCTGCAGTCTTAAGGGGGTAGGTATCCCACGCACCGTCATTGACCGGTCCGGACAAACTGAACTGACAGGAACCACCGCCGTGGACTGCGTGCCCTGAGAATGAGACCGGTTGGTCCTCTCCAATGGCCATCACCGTTGGGGGACCCTCTGGTTCTAGTTTACCACCAGCTGGTATCTTGCAAGGAAAGTCTTCGCCAGACGGTGATATCGGGTTCGTCGGGCCATATTGAACGAAACGGAATGGCCTCGGGGTTTCGAGTATAACATGAGCCCTAGGAAGTGAAATTAAGGCCGAGAAAGCCGCCAGGTTAAACAGCCTGCGATGCATACTAAGGTAAGGCAGCAAGAATTATTGGACGTCGTAATGTTATTGATGCTGAAATCTAGAGCGCTAGCGAACTTGCCGTAAAGAAGAGCAGGATAAGTACATCTTGCATCAAAGGAAGTAGGAACATAAAGAACCGAGAACAATGATTTTATATCCCAGGCATATAGAAAAAATAAGCCAAATTATTATCTTTTACCATCATATTCCGTAAGAGTTGCAGTCACAGAAGGCAACAAAAGGCGGAAGCAAGCCATTATATTAAGATCCAGTTCAACCAGAAACATAGTGCAAGTTCTTGTGGCACTTAGCCATCACAAAGCCTTGTTCGATATTTAAATTCAGCTCCCCTAAGTCTCCTTACTCATAACTCTTCTGTCACAACTGCATTTTGTATCGCCTTTTGCATTGATTTCCGCTACCTCGTTCATCTATCTATCATAGAAATAACATGCAAATACTAATGTCAAACATGTAGTAGAGACAAAGCCCATAGTTATTGCAGATTGTCTTGTTGACGTAGGTCTTTTATTCGCTCTTACGACAAATATTTGGGAATACCTAAAACTATGTTATAGTAGGGGTCTAGCAAAACCAATAAAGACTTTGGACTTTATTAATGCTCCTAATAAGGTAAGGTACCTATCCAGATAATACAGCTAAATATCGAGGTAACTCATGCAACTCATCAATCACGTATTCACTGTATTTTCAGGAGTAACCAAGTCCAGCGACCAGTCTAACATATTGCACACGTCAACGTACTGTCGTTCTTATTGGTTGGGTTTTTGCCTGCAAGTAGCTTCAGTATAATCACTAAGAGGCCTATAGAGTCTTTTGAACCTGATTCTCTGACAGTCATACCGCTGAGTAATTGTCGTGACTTGCTAAATTCGACTAGTCTGGAAATTTCCATTAAAAAGTAACGCCTCCTATCTGTAGTGTCAAGTCGATAGCAATGGATACTCAAGAGTTTGATGTCATTATAGTTGGTGGTGGAGCAGCTGGCTGCGTGCTAGCTAGCCGCTTATCAGAAGACCGAAGTCTTCAAGTTCTTCTCATTGAAGCTGGCGAAGACCTCACCGCCAACCCACCAACAAGTCTCCCTTCTCCAGGACCAAGTCTCCTTACTATTAAGGCTAATTAGGACTTCGGGACTGTTCCGCAAGTATTTATGCCACTCATGGAGTTACCGAGTTGCTGTTCGCTGAATATTTTCGTGATAGAAAGGCCTTGGGTGGAGAAGCAACCTGGTGCCAGCCGAGAGCTTACTTGGAGGTTCCAGTACACTCAACGGATCTGTCTTCCTTCCAAACTCGAAGTCAAATATCGAAGCGTGGGCTGGCCTTAGTGACACTAGTGCACGTGATATCAATGACTATCTCCTCTTCTCCTTGTGCTATCGCCAGGCGTATGGTCCCATAGCTGAGACAGTTGAAGTGGCATCATATCATCGTCGACTCCGAATTGAGGGTTTACGGTTGCGCGAATCTTCGCGTGTTTGATGCGAGCATTACCTATGCCAATCGCTGCGCAGTCGAAGCTACAAGGGACTGTATATGCTGTAGCGGACACGCTGCGCAGATTATTAAACCTATAGTTTGATGGAATTAAATACAACTTAGGTGAACTGCGATAGCATAGTATTATGGTTAATTAGAAACGACTATAAAATAAACGCGGAATCGATATCTTCCCTATGATTGGGTGACATTTCCGAGTACGATGGGGTCATGTATAACGAGTCCTGCATACCTTACATTCTAAGAGCATATTAGTTTTTGAGTTAATATAGTATTTATATGATCTACCATTTATATGTCTAATTATGGTTTGCATTGACTGCCAGATATTTTTATGTATTGTGTCGAATGTAAGATCGATCGCTGAAGCTGCTTATATCCTCCGGTTGGTTTGGGACACTCGGTGCATCTACTACCGCGTGGCATCTAATTATAACCCGAAAAATATTATAATAGTGCTCAGGTTTTATATGTCCCCGGCATTGTTACCGGACTACCGCTATTTCGTATTCAGCCCTTTCTCTAGTGAACAAGCATGACGCGCAATTTAAGAGAGGCTCATTTTAATGCAGGAACGTTGCTAAGAGGTTAATTAACACTCAATATAAAACTCGGTAACACCCGTAATCAGCCATGGCAGCGTCATTTTCAAACAGGTAGGGTTGTAATGGAATTATAGCGTGTACCGATTCAGGCTTTTCCTCCGCAGGGGCCTAACCTCAAAGCCGACACTACCACAAATGGTTCCGCCGGGATCCCGGGCCACATTTCCCCAGATCGCCAGCTCTAAGCCGGCACTTAACGTTCCACGCATCTGAATAGGCGTCAAAATAACTTGGCATGCGGAGGACATGGTTTGGGGAAGTTGGGGAAGGCGGAATTTTTGATCTACCTGCTCTGTCGTGGCGAATCTACGAGAGAATATATATATGTCCTTGAAGATGAGTTGCTTCCGGAATTGTGTTGCGTGCTTGTCATTGCATCGAAGCTACTTGACGAAGGAATTCGAAGAAGTCAAACACAATGGCCTCTAACAAGCTTGCTCTCGGCCTCGCGGTCCTAGGCCTTGCCGCCGCGCAGAAGCCTGGAAACACTCCCGATGTTCACCCTGAGTTGACAACTTACCGATGCACCGTGGCTGGCGGTTGCAAGGAGTCGACTAACTACCTAGTCCTCGACTCTTCTGCCCATTGGGTTCACCAAGTTGGCAACAACGTTGGCTGCGGTGACTGGGGAAACAAGCCCAATGAGACTGCTTGCCCTACTAAGGAGGCTTGCGCCGAAAACTGCATTAGTACGTTGAATCATGATTCCTTTTCTTACTTGGATTTCTTCAAATTAGGGTTTTGGATCTTAGTAGTCTTCCGAAAGACTATGCATACCTACCTACCTAGGTACCAATCACTAACATAATGCTATAGTGGAGGGTCAGACCGACTACAGCAGCATTGGCGTCAAGACTGACGGAGCTGCGTTGAACCTGCAGCTAATCGTCGGGGAGAACGTCGTTTCACCCCGTATCTACCTTCTAGATGCAGCCAAGGAGAAGTACGAGTTGTTAAAACTCACTGGTGCCGAGGTCACTTTCGATGTCGAAGTTAGCCATCTTCCCTGTGGCATGAACAGCGCTCTTTACCTCTCCGAGATGGCGGCGGATGGAGGTAAGAGTGAGCTGAACCCCGGTGGAGCTGCCTGGGGTACTGGATACTGTGATGCCCAGTGCTACGTCACTCCTTTCATCAATGGCGAGGTAAGTAATTGGCATATTTCTCGACTCCCCTGATTCCTGCGCATAATGATGTCGTTGTCTAACCATTCTATTAGGGTAACGTCGAGGGCAAAGGCGCTTGCTGCAACGAGATGGATATCTGGGAGGCCAACTCGCGTGCCAACCAAATCGCACCGCACCCTTGCAACCAGACCGGACCGTACCTATGCACAGGAGAGGAGTGCCAGGCTGACGGTGTCTGCGACAAGAACGGCTGCGGCTGGAACCCTTACCGTCTCGACCAGCCCAACTACTACGGAAGGGGAGAGGACTTCAATGTCGACACAACTAAGCCATTCACGGTTGTCACCCAATTCCCCGCCGATGAGGAGGGCAAGTTGAAGGAGATCCACCGCCTATATGTCCAAAATGACAAAGTCATCAAGGCCGAGGTCGTAAAGAAGGCCGGTGTACCAGAGGTCGCGTTCACCAACGACGAATTCTGTGCTGCAACAGGCGCGAGCAAGTTCGTGGATCTTGGCGCCCACGAGCAAATGGGCGATGCTCTGACTCGAGGTATGGTCTTGGCTTTCAGCATCTGGTGGGATGAAGGAACCAACATGTCGTGGCTTGACGGTGCCAAAGATGGTGCTGGCCCCTGCAATGCTACCGAAGGAAATCCTTCCAACATTCGAAAGATCGAGGCGCACCCCGAGGTTACCTTCAGCAACCTGAAGTGGGGAGAGATCGGATCGACATTCCCTGCTGCTTCAGCGCAATAGAGAAGTGCTTTGGAGATGGACTTCTATAGATATACCATATTGAATAGATCTTGCAATTAAGCCTTATACGTGCCGCCTATAATGATTATATTTAGGACTATGCTTAACACATCCTTTCTTTTGCCCTGTTATTTAGCTGTTAGTGATTGATCCCTTATCTGCCCGTGTGTACGAATACGCACCAACTGGTATCAACACACCCAATGAATCGTATGCGTATCGGATGATACGGGATACCAAGTATGAACTTCACTGCAACCTTGCTTGGAATATATACCATATTCTGGTTAACCCCACGTGCAATTGATACAAATTACTGGTTTAAAGTGCAAACAAAACCCGTTTATGTTAGCTCTATCCAACTTAGGGAACCATAAACAAAATACTATGGCTCAGGGTGTCTCCCGATTGGACACAGAGTGAAACAATAGTAAGACCACGACTCTAGCACAGCCATGTAGTATTAAGCAGACCGCAACTATAGACTTTCTGATGCGCAACAGTATGCTGGAATAGGCGGTATGCTTAAGCTTCCAGCTGAGGCTGAGCTTGCTGCACCTATCGCAAAACCATGTTGCAACAACGTTCACCGACTATTCGAAAGTGACATAAGCGGCGCCGATGCAGCACCACTGGTTCATTGAAGCCAATATTGCGTATGACAGATGATGACGACACCTATTCTTAGCACCATGGGAATCCCCTATTGGTTTATCTCTACCGAGAACCTGTCAGCACACAGATCTCATCGCCATAGGGCTGGGCTAGCCCACCCCCAGCATCAGGTCGCGTGTAAGCGGATATGCACCGGAAACGAGAAAACGACGTGTAAAGTGAAGGGAATATATAAATATTGGACTAGGCCACTCACTTGCGTAAGACAGTTCATAGCCTGACATCCTCAAGAGATTCCATAAAAGCCAAACATATCCCCCTTTCCTACCTTCGCCATGCAAGAAGAATACATCGTCTCTAAACGTTATACCAAACGTTCCACCCCCAGCTTTGCAGTACGTTTTGCGCAATTTATCAACAGCGGAAAGCAAGAAAACATTCGCGAGCGACCAAAGGGGGCTCATCAGCACTAATGGGAATAAAACTCAGGTTTGTATTTGTGACTTGTCCGACTTCCCTGAGAACGTCAACTGACGTATTCTGCCATAGCTCCTGGTGGTGGGGAGGTAGGAAGAGCCAGGCGTACGATGAATGGACGGATAGACAATATTCCTATAAGAGCACCTCGTACACGCTACGAACTCGATAGATCTACGACCAATCGATGCGGCCTTATGGTTGATCGATACGATGGACTGCAAAGCCATCCTGGCGGGCAAGGCTGCTAAGCTAGAATGCTAGAAGTCCTGTGGCAATCATTCGTATGTTGGCGTTTACTCGGGAAGAACCCATCTCATTCTCGAAGAAAACCTGAAGACTATTTCATTAATTACTTGACAAATGGGGGGTCTCGGAGTTTGGTGCCGGGAACAAAATGACGATTTTAAGTGTTTGGATATACCTTTGTATTGATTTTATAGCTTCACTCACCAACACCTTTTTTAAGTACCTATACAATACCATACGAGTTCATCTCTTTTACATCAAGATAAATCCTAGCACTGTGGTGATGAGGCACGACTTAGGCACTTACCACCTTACTTACTGCCTAGATATGTGGTGCATGAACAATGCGGATAGCCTTAGCTCTTAGATTCGTAGCGAGCAGGCAACAGAGTTACCACATTCTGGGGATTATATAATTTGATTTCGCGCGGGTGGAACGTTAATAAACACAAATAAGATCTATCTCAACATACGTACACGACATCAACAACAACTATCACAATGTCTTCCACGAAAAAAGATACCGAAGCAAGGCCTTCGGAACCTGAATCCACCCCCACTAACCCCTTCGCACCAATGCCGATATCCAACTCGGTCAGAGAAACCAATATTCGGATGGACTCGTTGGGCAAGGCGTTCGCAGAGGCTATTGCTACAACTAAGCAACAACAGGAACAGGTTGACACTCTACTGGAAGGAATAATACGGGTACTCCCGCGAGCGCGTTCTGGACGGATATCAAAAGTCGACCAACAGCAGGGTAGCCCGGTAAAATCCCTAAAGAAACAACTGAAGACACAGTCATTGCCACCGAGGAAGCGGCCGACGAGGATACCGACGCCGCCACTGGGAACCGGACTTTGGACGGGCCTCGTAAATATGGCAAGCGACGGTTCGACATGCACTACCAACAGACAAGCCGACGGCAGAATCGATCTCTCTCACGACCGTACAAGGCTTACAGCACGTACCGCTCAAGAAAGACGGGTTTTAGCAGCATGGCCGGACGCCGTGTTACCAGCTGAAGTGGAGGGGTTCCAGCAATGCAAGGACGGGAACATAGTCAAGATACCATCTAATCTCAGACTTGTATGGGCCGACTATACGACACTGGACAAGCTCAACGAGATTCAGAAAGAGCTCAAAAGAGCTCTCGTCCCGTACAATCGCTGGCCGATGAGAGTGGAGTGCGAGCTGTCGGGAGACTTCAAAGCAGTGTCTACGTATGTACGTGCCTGCACACCTGACTGGGTGACGTTCGTGGAGATTATACTGCAAGTTCTGGTTGATCATCACGTCATTCCGAAGCTTTCTTACAATCCGTGAGGAATATGACGATACGCATAGCGGTGCCCGGGATTAGGTTAGTTAGCAATGCATAAGTGTTGCAAGAAACAAGTCCTATAGGATTCTAGTTATTCTTATTAGAGACGGTAGGATAATAAAGCCCCTATGTTGATATACGAAGTACGCTGGACCATTCCCTTGATTTTAGAGGCAGTGACTTGAAGCCGAATTATCAAAACTTTTTCCAAAGGCTATTTCGTCTAGTAAGGAATCTTCCGTGAAGCTGTTGTTATTATAATCCAGTTTCACTTATAGGTATATAAGACAAGGAGAGAGTGAGAAGAGAGGTACCTGACTTGAATGACTTACATGTTCAGATGTTTCGCATGGTTATTTCCATAACTGCATATTTGATACCTGTTATGCTACTAAAGAGTAGATTACTCTTAGACTAGAATTCTATCTTATCAATTCCATTTTCATCCCACCGCAATCTGTTCATCGCTCATCCCACATCCATCGACCTTAATCGGTGCCCCTAGGGCAAAATACACACAGCATTTTTCGCGACGCTCGATAACGACACCTTACGAAACTAAACTACCTACCTAGAGACCAGACAAACTCCCCCCACTAGCCTAGCCCATTGACCGGACCACGCCGCCCCGCCACGCCGCCGCGATGCAGGGCTTCAACATGGGGCGGTACGTCCCGCCCGACGTAGAAGGGACCACGACCGGCAACAAGCTGCACAAGAAGCGCCCGCCCGGATATTCTTCTAGCGGGCAACAGACGGTGCGCTTCGAGATGCCCTTCGCGATATGGTGCGCGCACTGCCCGCAGCCGACGCTCATCGCGCAGGGCGTGCGCTTCAACGCCGCCAAGCGCAAAGTCGGCGCCTACCACACGACGCCCATATTCGCCTTCCGCCTCTCCCACGCCGCCTGCGGCGGCGCCATCGAGATCCGCACCGACCCGCAGCACACGACGTACGTCGTCACCGAGGGCGCGCAGAAGCGGGACACCGGCTCCCGTTCCCCCGAACCAGACCCCCTATCAGAGCCGATACTCACAGATAAAGAGCGCGAGAACCTCCGCACGAACGCGTTCGCCAAGCTCGAGAAGACGATTGCCGACCGGAAGGTCCTGGAGGACGCGAAGGAGCGCATCGACGAGCTGGAGCAGGAGAGCGCGCGTAGGTGGGAGGACCCGTACGAGCAGAACAGGAGGCTGCGCGCCGCGTTTCGCGTCGGGAGGAAGGAGCGCGAGAAAGATGCCGCGACGGCGGAGAACCTGCGCGACAGAATGAGTTTAGGGATCGAGTTACTAGCCGCAAGCGACGAGGACGCGAAAAGGGCCGCGCTGGTGGATTTCGGACCGGATGCCGCAGGCGGCGAGATGGGGCGCAAAGCGCTTGCGAAGCCGTTGTTCCCTTCGAGTTCGGGAAGCGGTACTAGTTCTAATACCGCGGATATGAAGGACGATAAGACAAAGAAGACGACGAAGATCAAGAAACTTAAATCCGAAGTTGCTGCTGCTCAGATGCGGGACAGTCTGGTGTCCGAGATCGTTGGCAACACGCGGGTGGCTCATGATCCGTTCTTGTCGCTCGATCGCAGCAATGGAGATAGTAATAAGGGGCCAGCTAGGATTGCTGGGATTAAGCGAAAGAGGCTAGAGTCAGAGCCCGAAGAGCATAAGGAACCTAAACCGCCTGAAAAGGGAGAGTTTGACGATACGGACCGAGAAAGGAAAGGCACAGTGTCTTTAACGTCGTTAGTCGAATATGATTCGGACTAACATGTCACTACGTTGAAATGGGCATCTCAGGGGTAAAGGAGTTCTTGTTTTAGTCATTATAGAGATACCCAACTTAGACTATGGGATGCGGCAGCATATTAGGGGAGTTACGGGGAGCTCAGGGCAAAAAAGACTGCTAAGCTCATTGCACGGGACTGGTTGTGTTGATTGATATTTATTGATACCCTTGTTCTATGATGACCATGAAAGCAATTCATGTGCTTACTTCCTAACGATCCGGTGAAATCAACAAGCTTGGCCAAGAACGTATCGTAGGAAGCGTAGTAAAAGCATCAATGCTAGCTGTTGAGAAGAGTTGCAATTCTAGCAGTCGGCTCAATTCCGTATGCAAATTCCGTGAAAGAACACCAAGACCACCCATAACCGCAAGGCAAATCCGTATTACTCCTTAATCCAGAGTTGATTCATTGAACAGAGGTGAAAAGAGGCGAACTGAGACATAAGAGAATGGCGCGCGAGTCGATTATTTACACGTCATCCATCTGGCCGGCAGGCTCGTCTTCCTCGTCCCCGAAGCTTGCAACTGAGGACATATCGTCGTCATCTTCGCTCTCGGCTCCGGCATCATCTGCAGCATCTTTACTCGCGTATTTTTGAACGTATTCTAACTAGTGTTAGCCGATCCCACCTCCTATTTTCTACAAAGGGAACGACGAGCATACCCTTCACTTTGGCATCGTAGCTTTTCGGCTCCCGCATCAACAGTGCAGCTGCTTCACCGTTTAGAGGGTCGGCGGGGTTGGGATATCTAAGAAGTTGCGGGAGGAAAACTTCAAAGATGTTAATCATATCGAACATCGGCGACCAAGTCTGATTAATAACGTCTAGGCAAACCGAGCCGGATCTATCGCACGACGTTACTTTCCTTAGCCATATCCTAGACCGCAGTAGTCCTTGTGTTAATCCAAGAACCCAAGTCACTTACAGCTCATCAATGTTCGGGTGGAATATCCGGTTTACAAAGCCGATACTAGGCGACTTGTAGGGGTACTGATCGGGCAACTCGACATGAACTTTCCATACTCCGTTCTCAAAGGGCGCTATTTATTCTATTAGAAACGGCTAGACAGCGAAATTCGAGTTTTTGAAGAAGACTGACTCTCGGCGGGTCCCTTGAACCGGACGTAGAACTCTTGCCTGGGGATATGTGAGGATTCGGAGAACAAAGGGTGACATGGGCGAACCGGCTTACACTGTAGTTACGCAGTTAGTATTACGACATGAACCAAGTGAAAGAAGGGGCTAAATACTATTGTCGTTGACTAGAGTAACCTCATAGTCGGACATAAGCCTACGAGGATTTAGTTGGTATGTCAGGCTTCGTTAGCAAAAGGTATCATACATCCTGCAGGGTAGTTAGCAGAGATTACCAAGCACGAATCAATAAGAGCGTCACATACTTCATGACCTTGTTCGCAATTCCATGTTAGCAAGTAATGCCTTGAAAAGCTGTCCATATACCTCCATGGGCTCATAAACTCACATCTGTCTCGATTCGTCTGCGTGGGCTACTCATTTTGCTCCGATTTCTACCCCTCTACAATGGATATATTCCTTCGAAGTAGTGTTTCCGTTATTCGGTTTTAGGTGCGCTCGAGATATATTCGCTATGTGATGGGGATTCGCTCTCGTACGTCAGATTAGAATATCGTGATCGTTGGCGAAAGGAAATGCTCTCCAAAGACTAAGTACTGAATACTTTTAAATCGTAGGTAGCAAGGACGGTGTAAAGATCGGCTATTCCTGTTTCTTAGGTGTGTTGTCGAATGCGCCGAGGAAAGAAACGTTGGGGGAGAGTTGATGTGTTGGTTAAAAAGGAGGGAAGGATTGAATGGGATGAGGTTCAAAGTTAGGTAAGTTAAAGGAAGTCAGAGTCAGAGCGGTACCGCGGTAATAGGGTGCTGTTAGGTTAAGTTAGGTACCTAGGTTAAGTACTTTTTAGGTAAGTAGCAGTGGTATTAGTAGTTTAATAGTACGACCTAATGGGATTTGTCGGGTATGATGGGGGTTTTGATCGGTGAAAGAGCTAGAAAGAGTGGAGGAGGTCCAAGAGGTTCTCTTGCCTTTTGAGTCTTGAATCCGAGTCAAGTCACGCACTCAATGAATGCATGCAGCAATGACGCGACCTGTACCCAGATAAGCCGATTTTAGCGCTGTTCTTTCTACGCCAACTCAACTAGGTACTGATACCTAGTTATAAGGTCTGATACCTTAGTTCAATCCCCCGCCAGCCCCGCTAAGATCCGTATAAGTGGAATGGTTTATCGATAGTACGATAGTACTAGCCATTGTAACCTCTATAAACACGCAGACACAGTACCTAAAATCAGACGCTAAAACACAGTAAAAACACCCGCCGACAATGCCGTATTGGCACATTGCCATTCTTGTTATCACAACTCAAATCGGATATCGCCTGCTACATCATTGCTTCTTCCATTCACCCTATCTTCATGACCAGCTGTATGTAACCCTTCTTAACCCCCTTCTTCATCCCCTTCTTACGCCAGATATGCGTCGTATGTTTGCTTCCATAGTGAATATCACTTAGGCATCGATTTACTTGCATCCGGTAGAGCTTCTTTAATCCATGATTTGTCTTTCCGACCCTGAGGTTCCCCTCCCGTTACAAACAACGTGTTCCTGTCATGCTGCATTCATAAGTTAGGTAGGCACGAGACTCATTTGTCCGGATTATATCTCCTTGCATGCCCAGATAGCTATCTGACTCCAAGAGATCGGCCTTTAAGACTGGCGGTATTTCCAATCAACGCTAGGATAAGACTACCATATATATAAGTCTGCACGACATGACCAGTCGTTACCTCAGGGACTCTTCCGCATTTCACCAATAAGTCACAAGCTATGGTTTATCTGTGCGACATAATCCAGCTAGGGACTCACAATCCTTCGTCCAGCATTATGGGTTAGGCGGGCAGCTATGCTCACTGCGAGTAGTTAGCTTGTCCCGGTCAAATCGGAAAAAGACTACAGACGAGACTCACCTTTCCAACCGCCTGTTGAGCGTTTGGTGGTAGTTTCAGGCCGGGAAGATTTAATGGTGCCGGCGTTACCCCTTTGATTCCGCACGTAATTTCAATACTCCTCAGCAGTCCACCGACGGCCCTCTGCTCCGGAGTGAATACGGCTAGGTTGGCAAACGTCAGACAGTTGGGCTCGTTAAACAGACGTGCCTGGCATCCATCATCCATGTTCGCAATGAAGGTTCCACATTGCGCCACCCCGGGCACATTATAACATTTCGGAGTTGAGTGTTGTGATCCAGGTTTAGGTAGCTGAATATTTATAGTCACCGTGCCGCGACAGTCTTTCGGCCCAGGTGGTCCTGAGAACAGCAATGCCGATATTGGAACTACTGGCTCTGTTGGCTGCGGCTGACTACCGGTTGTAGTGCCGTTAGGCGGATTCACATCAACCTGTGGAATCCCCGATATTTGCGGTACATCGGATACTTGTGGGATATCTGATTCGACGACATGTTCTACTATTGCCTTCTCGGGGAGATAGTCTGTCTCGCTCGCTGCCGTTGCCTTGTCCATTACGAGAGGGCGAATCGGTCCCTCAACCCGTATCCTCTGACCTAATATAGGTGATGCAAGCCATAAGCCCTCCAAGCCAAGAAATGTTATCGTGTGGTCTAACCGTGCTTTCATTATGATTCTTTGTGGTCGTTGAGTTAATTGAGAACCAGAGGAGAATCTTGAAGTTCTGTTCACATCGCGACAGCATTCGACTTGAGACGTTGCCAAGATGCAGTTCAAGTCAGTGTGGGCGTACACTCTCTTGGCGTTTCACGCTTCATCGATCTACTCCCCAAGACAGCAAGGGGCTTTTGATGCATTGGGTGCTATGAATTCAAGATTTCAACTTCTATATATGGTTATGACCCCGTCTATTAACAGGTTTTCATAAGCTGGAAACAGATTCAATGACAGTCTATCCAATTGGCTCATCAACAAATTATCCAATACGTGTTTTAGAGGGCTCCCCTTTTTGTTTCCTTTCTAATAAGCCGGTCCAACAGCATAGGGCCAGCTAGTTACCGGCCATATAATTAGCACCCCCGAACGGCTTTGCGCTTTATTTAGGCACCGCGACGGAGAGCTCGTAGGTAGCACCCGGTTGGATATCGGTGAGGCGAGCTTCCGGAAGGACACGGTCTCCATGTTTTACTACTACCTCTTTTACGTCTGCCGAACGATGAATGTCAATAACCAACGTGGCGCCGCGGAATAGACGTGTTACTTTGATCGCATCCCAGGAAGACGGCAATTGTGGCTGGAAACGCAAACCCTTCGCATCTCCACGCAAGCCGCATAACCCTTCGATAAAACTCCGATATACCCACGATACAGTCCCCGTGTTAAAGAGTTGGCTGGATCGTCCCGCGGTCCTTGGATACCGCTGGTACGCACCACGGTAGTAATTGGGAATATACACGGGCAGCTGACCCCTCTGTATGTAGTCCTCTTCAGAAGGTCCAGGAATCATTTTCCGCAGGGTATCGTATGCTCGATCGCTCTCTCCAATCGAATATAGACTGTGGACATAAAAGGCAGCAGCATGGTTATAGACCGATGCATTCTCAGCTGAGCCGGGGTACTTTTGTGTCACGCGTCCTACGTCTTCGCGCATACCACTATATGGGGGAGCGAACATCACGACGCCGTAGGGCGTACCCATCTGCGAATCTACTTGGGGCAACATTCGAGCGATTTGATCATTGCTTGCTGCCCCGCTCAAGATCGACCACGACTGCGGGTTCAGCCAGATGCGACCTTCGTTGTCCGTCTTAACGCCGAAGATCACATTATTATCCGTGATTCCCCGTGCAAACCAGTCCCCATCCCACAAGTGTGCATTGGCTGCATCGTTGACTTCCTTGGCTCCTGCGCGGTAGTGTGCTGCTAGATCGGCTTTGCCTTCATGCTCGCAGACGTCCGCCCATAACTTCAACGCAAATGCAGTGGCAACAGTCTGCCATCCAGATACGCCCTTCCCTTTGTAACCCACCATGTTCAATGGATCGCACCAATCACCTTGTGCAATGTAGCTCAGCCCACGCGCGTCTCGGGCCGAGAGCAACCAATCCATAGCTCGACTAAAGCGCTCGAAAACAGTATAGGTGTCGCCGTGCATTCCTTTTACTTGCTCCTTCAGAAGATCATAATCACCCGTTTCGGAGAGATACGCCTCAAGTGTGACTGGCAACCAGATACAGTGGTCAGTGTGCGGGATCTGATTGATGTACTTGAGCTCAGCACCCTCCGCCAGCAAGATACCATCAGGCATGGCCCCGTTCTTCTCCTGCTGTGCCACGGCTGTCAGGAAAGCTCGACGTGCCACTTCTGGCTTAATATATGACATTCCCATGTTGTCCTGCAGATAATTGCGTGTCTGCGGATCTGTAGTAAGCCGGTTCACGTCGCCATGGTAATAACACTGCCGCGGTAACCAATTGTTAACAAAGTTGTCTACATGCTTGTCGGGGGTTTCAATCTTTAAGCATCCCTTTCCTTTGCTGATATATTCTGCATATTCTCGGCGTGTCTGCGCAAAACCTTCTTTGCTGAGGTACTTATCCCTCACGGAACGGATTTCGTTGTCATCATACGCGGGACCAAATAGGAACCGGTACTCATACTGTTCGTCTGTCTTGAGCTCCTCCCGGTATTGTACCACAGCCACAGGTGTCTCGTAGCGAGCATCGCTACGGCTGAGCTCTGGTTGTGTTAGTGACGAAGGCGCATGAAGGCCACCTTCACCCTCGAAGGCCTGTTGCATTGCCTCCCATGATACCGGCGTGGTTTCGCACAAGAAATATGACTTATCCTTCAGGTACTTGTTCTTGAAGTAGTCCGCCGCCTTTTGGTATGGCGTGATGCTGCTGCTTACCACGCCGCCGAGGTCCGGTCGCCATTCAGCTTCTTGGTTCATCCAGGACATGTACCCAAACGGGAAATAGGGGTACACGCTAATTCTGCGTGGTCGCGAGGATAGGTTGGTTACTTTGACCGACCAGAGCTCTACCACATCATGCGTAGGAATCACTAAAGACATCTCGACGCGGATGCCGAGGTGCTCGACGGTCCAGGAGATGTCACTTTTGCCGACAGAAAATACGAACCGGTTGAGCGGAGTCCGCACCGGCTCATATGGTGCCGAAAATAGCTGGCCAGTCTCCTCATCTTTGATATAAACGAAACGACCCGGATGGTGGGCATAGTAGTTCTGTTCGGGCTGCATGAAGGTCTTGGCTTCGAGATTCGGCGCGTGAGCGTACTTGGACGGCTCCGGCTGCATGAATTGTGCCGTCGCATACCCGCGACAGGTAATCTGAATCATCATCTTCTGATTCCACAAGAATGCGCCGGCTTTTGGGAGAGCCGTCGGACTCGCCAGCTCGTAGCGGTCACCGTCCTCTGTAGAGCGTAACATCGTGTTTCCTTCACCTCGAGCCGCAAATGTGTTTCTCCGGTATCTTCAATTAGGTCTCCCGGCTACATCAGGTCATTTAGGAATTCCGGAGTTACGATTTATAAAGGGGACAAGACAAACATATCGTGGACCATGGGCACCGTTGGGCCGGTACACGGGGCTTGGCGTATGATCATGGTGCATGGAATTCGCTCGGGAGAATATACGGGTAAAATAAACACGCCGCTACGACGTGGGCTATGAACCAATACCTTGCTCGGTATAGCAATCAAGTGATCCACAGGAATCCTCCAAATCGGACAGAGCTTTCGAGGATATCGTTCGATTGCCGCAGATCTACTCGCGCTTGTTCAATGTTCTCTTAATTCTCGCGAAGTAATGCCGGCGGCATATTTCTTGATGCACCTCTAGGTTGTACCATATATGCAAACTCCAAACCGCTGTTCACACGACGTAGCGATTCGTGGGGTTCTACGATATACTTAGTAAGAGCGGAGCTGAGATCGGAGGTTTTGAGTAGGCAAGCTTGCGGCGTCGTGGGAAAATCGCTTCGCTACGGAAGACAGAGCCGACGAGCCAACGAGTTAGGCCGAATATAGACTGGTGAGTTCATGGCATGGAAGGTTAGTTCCAACATTAGAACGACTAAATTCTTATTCCCCCATTGATTCTACTGAGTTATAGGAACGAATGGAATCCGCAACGATCGAAATGATTGGGTTTGACAGGCTAAAAGGTAATAAGAAGGTATTCATAATTGTCATACCTATTACGTACCGATTTAGTTCCATGACTTTCCTGCCTCTTTTTCGCTTGTAAGGCACTTGATGAAGCGAATAGCTAATGACGCCAAGATATTATCGCCTAACCTAGAAACCAATGGCAATAGATGCTTACACTTTTTCAAGTACTACATTACTACTTATAAACCGCTTCTTGCGGTAAATCAGTCGGGCCCTAAAGCTATGTAAAAGACGCTCATTTAGTCAAGAGCTAATGCTACGTAACTTCAATGAAGAATGGTCAACTTATATTGCTTCTATTTACATCTTATTAGTCTTATAGGTTAAGTAAGTAGTTATAGTTACCTCACGGCATGCTATACTACACGTGTTGCGCGTCGTCGACTCTATTCCTAGAAGATAGGTACCTACCTAGGTACTCATATCCTACCAGTTGTAAGCTTAAATGATTCGATAGCGTCTAGTTGAGGTCTCAATAATAAAGTGGTTATATATAGGTGCCTTTCCATTAGCTTCGAGAAACTCAGATAGATACCTATAGAAGTAAAGACTTGTCAGTAGGCAGAGGCAAGATGTGGGTTAATGTAGGCCTTACCTCAATGAGAGCTCGAGTTTTTCTTCAAAGCTATCATTCCAACATCAGCTCTCTCTACTTTCTTTCTTACATTTAAATATACTAGATTTTGTTAACTATTATAATACCAGGTAGGTGCCTCTTTATTGAAGCGCCTATAACGACGCTACAGTCCCAACATAGCAGTTCTACGTATACTCCCTAGCGCCCTGTAGTACATGTAAATGGTTTACCGATACATTTATTAGAATAGTAGCAATATTCTTAGATGCTAAATTTTCCTCGTTGTCGTTGTTAGAGAATGTGGCAGGTGCTTACCTGGCAAATGTCTATGTCACCAGTCGATCTTCAGTCCCTGTGGCGAGGGTATTATGACATTAAGAGCTTGGTATCCATACTATTATCATTAAGAAAATAAAATTACGCATACTGTGGAACACGTAGGAATTTAGATCATGCTATAATGCTAATAGGCGCCAAAGACCCAAGCCGACGCACTTGATGGAAGAATGACGATTCCAGAGATTAAATCATCCTTCAACTCGTACAAGACTACCTGTGACTGCGAACCAAACAAATAGCGCCACGGCACCTATATAAGACTCTACGATATTAAGATGAATATGGATATAAAAAACTCGCGACAGAGCCTCCTTACCTATGAAATTTCCTTGCGATGTAAGCGGCGCGATGAAACAGGACTGGACGCGTAAGCAACACACGTATCGGGGTACGAAATTAATCCTTGGTCCTGTTGATTCGGTCCCGATCTAAGAGGACGGCTAGGGTGAAACGAAGTAGTCTAGTGGAATAGCAGATACAGCCAATATCCGTAACTGGGGATATAGCGCGAGAAAAGGGGCCGCCATTCAATCAGGTTTAGCTTAACATTTAGGGGTATGAGATCAGTCAATTAGGTCAATAGATTATTGCTACGATATCAATAACCACATTGGAGGTAGACTATAGTTGACCAGTCTAACTTCCACAACTTCCTCGATATCCACCACCTCCAGCATCGACACAAATTTAGCCAGAGGCGAGCCAAGCGTACCCCTTAAACAAACATATAGGAAGTTGCGTAGGCAGTTACTCAAAATTCGATTCCTCCAAGCGCTCATTTTTCCAGATCATATCCTAGCATGCTCGCAACCATACCGAATTCGGGGCAACGATTGGGATCCGTATTAATAACGTTAGGCATAATGTTAGGCCTCTGTTTGCCTGCGCATGCCCAAGAATCCCAAGCTTCAACCGGTTCGCCAGTCCATCACTCGCATATCGTCCCTCTTATCACAATTTAAGATATGCCAGAAATAAAAATCCCCAGAGCAGGAACTGCCCGAACGAAAACACCCCTCGGCCAGTAGCAATTAGACTAGCGCGCAGTAAAATCAGACTTTCGTCTCTCCCGACACTGTACACTATAGCGCCGCCATTACCGTAAGGGGATCAACGTTAACATCGCAGCTAAGTGAGGGACAACAGCGGTGAATTGTGTATAGCGTAAGTAGGATTATATATAATGCCAGAATTTAAACAAATCTATGTAGAAATCAGCTCATGTGACCAATTCAGCCATTATCAAGGTATAAAGGTGGACGTACTATATTTTGAATACAGTGGTAGTCTAAGATGCTGTACGGCCTTTCGATAAGTTGTCTTATAATACAAGTAGTATTACAAGAAGTCTATTGTGACAGACCGAGGGCATTCAATTTCCTCGCGAAAGGGCATTTCTGCGCTTTCGAATCCAAACGCGCGCCAGCCTTGAGAAGCAACCGCACGCCGGCTTCGAAGTCCCTACAGATCGCCATGTGCAGGGGCGTCCATCCGGAGTCGTCATACGCATCAACATCGGGTCGATCTACCGCGGAAGACTGGCTTCGCCATTCCAAAAACATGCGTAGCATACCTTCGCGTTGGTACAGCGCGGCCCAGTGCAGGACCGACCTCGCGTCCCGGTCGACGGCGGCGATGAGGGCGCCGCGTGCGAGTAGTAACTGCACTACATCTTCGTGCCCGCTTATTACGGCGTGTATCAGCGGGGTGCGCCCGTCGCTGTCTCTCTCGTTGATATCTTCTCCTTGCTCGACTAGTATATCGATCATCCTAGCGCGCCCGCTCTGAGCCGCAATATGTAAAGCGCCGAGCCATCCTTCATCGTCATCCCCGCGTACCGACTCTAGAGTCTCTTTAAGTCGTGCTGAGCGCCGGTATCTTAATGGCCTTCGTATACTATTAGATGCGAGGGACTCTTGGGGCGCATCTATATCATTGTGGGGAGGATGAGTGGCTCCTATACTATTGACTACATCGGTTCCTATCACCCCTTGGGGTGTGATATCTAGTTCCTGTAGAAACTGTGACGGCGAGGGAGGGGTGGTGTTAGATGTTAGTCCCGTAGCCGTGCTCGATAATAAGTTATCTATGGCATTAGGATCCCAGAAGCTTGTTTCGATCTGGGTAACATTATCCGAGCTACCCCCGGCCTCAAGCGAAGAGCTAGCAGTTGTTAGGAATCCAGGCGAATTAATCGAACCATATTCCGGGACTACATCGTGAGGCTGCGACAGTTGAGACTGAATCTGGTTCTGGGGCCCAGTTATAGGTGCCCCCAAACTTGGGCGCGCTTCAGAATGAGTGTGAATATCACCTTCACCGACAACAACATGGCGTTTATTCTCCTTCTTTTCTATGTAACATATGTAGACGTTGGCAGGCAGAAAAAAATAAGTGAGGGAGTCAGTTTTTATTTAACTTACGACGGAACCTGCGTTGCGCTATTCGATTTTGAAGCCTTCGGCGCTCAACGGCGTTACCGGGTAATTGTATGTTGATGTCCATGAGGATTATTTATTTATTATCTTTGGTGATAAATCAGAATTCCAAAGAAACTGCCCACTTTTGAGATTAAGTGGGGGGGATAATGATACATGAGTACCTAAGTACTTCGTACAGTTAGACAGGGATCCCTGGGGCCGTTACAGATGCGTCACGGTGGGCTGCAGAATCCATGTTACCTCTAGTATTAGCTGCATCGGCCTACATGCATTAGGCTTGTAACAAAGACCATGCTCTACGTACCTGCAGCCGACTAATAATATAATGAAGAGTACTCATAATGAAATAGGGAGCATTATCAAAGTCCAATCATAGAATATGTTACCGGAGTTGTATTGGTTCTTGAAGGGTAGGTAGCCATACTATTCACATCACACGGGCAATAGGAAAAAGGGGGCAATATACAGTCTTGGTAAAACCATATCAGATAGGTAGGTACGCCTTCACACAAAAAGGAACGAAAAGCCTTCGTAGTAAAACAAGTTGCATCAGCTCTAAATGGAAAACGGAATACGGTATCATCATATTCCCATGCGCAAGTTCAGAAATACGCCACTCTAGTACGCCTTCAGACACATTATTACTCCTCTCCTCTTATGTGCCAGAACTTCCCCCTCTTTTACGTGCTACTTTACAATACGAACATACCAACACCCGAGACCAGGGCGGTGACCACGTAGGCAACGAAGAAGGCCTTGCCATAGTTGAAGAATGAGGGAGCCATCATGTTACCAACAGCGGCACCTTCGGACGAACTGCTTGCAGCTGCAGTACCCTGCTGTCCAGTAGGACTAACCACAGATCCTTCACCGTTGGTACCAGCCGCCGAGATCAAGGCCGAACAGCCAGATGAGGTCTGGGGGCTCTGAGTCTTGCCCAATCCGTTGAAGTCGCAGGCGCTAGCCTTGTTGTCGCTGTTCATGTAAAGTTGGTTGGCCACAAAAGCAAGTTGTTGCTTGGGAGAGCATCCACCGAGAGCACCGTAAGTACCAGTCGTAGCATTGTGGGCAATTCCCTTGCAGTAATCTTGGCTCTCGCCGCAGATATAGTCGAACACCTTGGCGTATGACTCCTCATCGTCGGAATCAATGGTGCATTGCAAACTAGCGACTTCACATTCGCAAAGCTGAGGGTTGACCGCAGGAGGAAGAGGCGATGCAGCGGCGGCCCATGTCGTGCCACCAACGCTGGGGCAGGCCGGGGCGGTGTTGGACGGCTTGTACGCGCTTGACTGAGTGAGGGACGGTGTGACCTTGGCCAACTGAGAAGAAAGGGATGTGTACTCCGGGTACGGGCTAACGCTGTCACCATCAACGGAGACTAAACCGTAATGGTTATCCGCTTCGAAATACTCATAGACGATTCCACCGGAGAAGACGGAGGTCATGTTACCATAAAGAACGGCAACCTCGGTAAACGGCCTGTGGCCCTTGGGGACGCCATCAACACAACCGTACTCGGCAAAGAAAGCAGGCACAGGGTAGTCCTTGAAGAAGTCGACGCGAGTACCATATGATGATATTTCATAGTTGCTGTTTCCACACCAGGAGTAAACGTTGTAGCCCCAGAAGTCAATCGATGAGGAGGCACCATCTTCAGGCTCGCAAGCAAAGTAATGAGCCAGCTCATCTCTGCTAGGAACATCAGCGGTTGCGTAACCAACACCCAAAGAATCACGGTAGTTCATCTGCTTAATGTAGGCCTTGGTATCTCGGACGGCAGCCTTAACGAAAGCAGCAGACGAGGTCTGATTCTGCTTCTCCACGACTTCATTGCCAGCAAAGAAGCCAATTACGTTCTTGTACTTGCTAAGAGAGTCAACGACAGCGGTGTAACGCTGGTAGAGGCCGACATTCCATTCAGGGTCGTTGCTGTCGATAGAAGTGCCAGGCTCGCCAAGATCGGCAATGACGTAAATGTCATTGGAGGCCAACTGCTCCATACAATCATCGTGGTCTTTGGTGGGATCGATAGCATAGACTCGGATCACGTTGGTGAAGATTTTCTTCATGACAGGAATGTCGCGTTTGCACTTGTCAGCGTTGGCCAACGGATCAGTGTACTTGGAGTCGCCATTGTTGTTGGCGGTACCATTGGGGTTGTAATCCTCCTGATAAGCGACGCCCTTGAGAAGGCTAGATACGGGACAATTAGCATTAGGATTTGCCAAGACAACGTGTGATAAAATAGTTTGAGGTTAATAAACTTACAATTGAGTGCCATTGTTAGAGTAGAAGAAGTGCTGGCCTACAGCCTTGATGGGCGGGATGTCATTGTAGCTCTGAGCTAATGCGCTGCCAGAGAGGGCGCCAAGTCCCAAGGTGAGATATGAGACGACCGAGGACGTCCACATCGTGACGATTGGTGTTGTACGGTCCTAAGCGAGAGATACCAAGAACAACCAACCAATGGAAATAAATTAAAAGTCGAAGCTCAAAACTTTGCAGGATTCCACCGAAATAAACTGAAAACGATAACGAAAGTGTATCGGTGATGATAACGAGTGTTTGTTGTTGACAAATTGCGCGACGATAAAAAAGAGGCCAAGAAAACGGAATGCGGGAGGTTTTAGTTGAGAATGAGAAGAGAGTAGAAAAGCGGCGAAACGTGCAGGGCAAAAAGAACCAAAGGAACCGAGGTGGATCGTCAGACCAAATCAAGATCCTTCGGTCTGAACCAATGAATTTGGTTTCAAAAAAATTTGGGGAATAAAACCTCACTTTGCTTAGTCTTCTTTTTATGTTGCAGTTGTTGGTGTGAAAAGAAGAGGCGTAAGACTAGGAACAGGAAATTTGGCCGGAATCAGTGCAAAGAATGTGCTAACGAGCTGCTAACTAAAGGTACCTCACATATACACGCGTAATAGGTGATTAGGTACTTACTTGTTGTATGTAGGCTACTCGGGAACTACGTGCATACCTCATGTAGTATATACATCTCAGACCTCTTTTTCTACACTCCAGGATTTGATTGGTTGGTCAGAAGGGGAACACGAAGAAGGAGGCAATGGAGGCTCTAACGGTTTACTAGATTAGTCCAATAACCGGACAAGAACGCTGGAGCCTAGCTGGATCGTGGTTGCCGTCGACTGCTTTCAATTTCCTAATTAGAAGGAAGCTGATGTGGCATACAGTGGCTATGCCCATGCGTAGTGACTCTATAAGGGGGGGTGCATAGGGCGTGTCTTTACGAAAGGACCCCTCCATGGGTCACACAGGTGACGTTTACCCCGATCTAATTGGCTTGGCACATCCGAACTATCCGTCACTACGGAATGACTTATGCCAATCAATCCGTCGTAAACGCGCTCCAAAAAAGCTTAGCAAACTTGGCAGGCTGAAACTCCACAACTACCGCACTTACGTATTACATATATATTTAAATGCTGGGAATCATCCGTCGATCATTTCAACCTACTTCGAATCTACGATGTCACTAATTGGAGACCACTTAAAAATATCTACTTGAAAAGAATAATTAACCTAGGATGATGGAAACTTTACATATATATCTCCAAGCAATGCATTATCCTGGAATGAAATATATGCACTATTTCAGTAACCAAAATTATATCCTTGAACATGGGGCAACTCGAACTACAAGAATGGCACATATCGCAGCGATCACTACCCCAGCTGGCAACTCACCGCAATATTAAAAATCATCAAAACACAATACGAATATCCACTGGTTTAGTATACCTACCTACTTCTCGTACAATTTGGCTTTTACATCGAACAATTGTGTTTCTCGAGCATGAAACTCGAAATTTAACCCCAAGCCTCCAGGTTATTTAAGAGCAAGTCCACCGAAAGTTAAATGAAGCTTTCATTTATACGCGGATCTGTGAGCGGCAAAGCAGTGGCAGTGCCATGCTACCATAGGCTATACTAATTGGTCTCTCGGTTGTCGTTGACCGACAACCGAGCTGAAACAACGTTACAAGTAGAATTTAAAGGCACATATAAAACGAAGATCTAGAAAATAGGGGGAGGGGGGGGGGGGGGGGGGGGGGGTATCAGATTTTACGCATATGGATTTCTGTAGCCCAATACGGGATAATACTTGTTATGGGTGAAAAGGAACAAAGAAGCTTCTCGGACGAATTAGCATTTCTAGGGTTTTGTCTCATTAGCCCCTTTTATTAAGACTGATGTAGAAGCAGTATGAGAAAGTGTTTGTTGCTAATAAGGTACTCTATATATATTAGGTAAGAGAAATTACTTACATCAAATTTAGTACCGCAATTCACGATACGTATGAAGCTCAGAGCAGCAAAGTCTCTTTTAAACGTATTGGAAATCGGTAAATAATTCAAGCCTCTAGGAGCAAAACAGTTTGGAAATCAACAAAATTCTCCTTGCAGAAATTTCGAGTTCCTACGTTAATCCGTCACTTTTACCTATGGTCCTTCTCTTCGGGGCAGACTCCTATCTAACTCTGCAGTACATCTATCTGGATACGAGGTCAGATATAGAAAGGGCACGAGAACACGACGCGCATTCAAGGGAGAGATTTATACACTATCTAGGCTGTTAAGTGAGCAACCATTCCACTAAGGGTTATATATCGCTTGAGTGACTAGTTCGCCCCGGTGGGCGGCAGCGAGTGGGTATTATTGTTTATCCCTCTTTCCGAAGATGTCCACGCTCTGAGCACTTGAGATATGTTACTTTATTGGGCAGTTGGAACACATCCTATTTATTTTGCATAGTAAAGACCGCGGACAACAGGCAAGTTATATCCAGTGGTAGCATCCTGATATAACTATTATCACTGGTACGAAAATGATAGGCTATTAGAGTTGCGCAACGGTAAAGCGTTGGGACGTTCCCTGGGCTCAAGTTTCGAGAATGTCATTGCCATGTTCATGGTCACTTGAAACATCGTTTATTATTTGCCGTAAAAGTTATATGACTGAAGATGATTCGTTTCCGTAGAGTCCGTAGGTACACGAAATAAAACTTCAAAACATAGATGTTTCATTTAACCATCAGTAATTGTTTAATTTGGGTCGTTTATTGACTAGTTAAGCCTAGCACGTGTGTACCCTTTTCTTCGTATATAGCATCGACAATGTGGTTTACATCTTCAACCCGCCCAGTCAGTCGTAATTCTCAAGACTGAACTGTACCAGGAAGCTCCTTAAGCCAGTCCGCCCGTCTATGCGCAAACAACTCCATGGCCGGCTGAGCGACTTCATTGAAGAATTTCGGGTCGTCTATAACGCCCGCCTTGATAATTGGGTTGAAGTCGGTGATCTTTCCGTTACGCCACAGAGTCGAGCCGCAGTCGCCACAGAAGTACGACGTGATATCGTTTCCGGAATTGGCAGTCACGGTGAAGGTCTTGGGAGTTCCAGATAGGATCTTGAAGCCGGCTGCCGGGATGACAACGTTGGTGCTGAACGCCGAGCCTGAGATCTTATGGCAGTCGAGACAGTGACAAATTGTCTATATACAGATTAGTAACTTAACAGTATACAAGAGGTTTAATAGGTTCAGTTATGAGTCTAACCGTTCTTATAGGTTCGCCTTCAATCGAAATGCGAATCTTGCCGCAATGGCAGCCTCCTTCTTGGGCCATGGTATACGTTCAGGGGTAATTCGTTAGAAGGATATAATATAGCGATATAAGCAACTATTCAGTAGAGTAATAAGGAAGCAATAGTAAGCAATCTTTATCCTTGTGGATGGATGGATGTATGGTTGGTTGGTTGAGGTTCAACAGGTGCCATCAGGGTGTTTCGACCAGACTTATATATACATTTTCTATGCACAGCAATTGATGCATCTGTTCTTTTCTGTTTTGATATCCTTTTTTCGTGCTATTACTACAATATTACAAAAACTTGCTCCCCATCTGGTTACACAATTAGCACGCAGTAGGGCGTCGGCGTTGACAAATCAGTGTTCCAATTCAAGATGTCGAATTACTGATTGCGACTAGGGTTTTGTTATACGCATTTTTGTCGCGGCGAGTACCCCGCAAATCCCGAATCCTTTAACGGGGTTTCGGCTTCGGGCCATGCCGCAAAAGCGTACTTCGTAAAGAGATGATATATTTCAAGTATACCTGATTACGTACATTAGGTAATAAAACGCATACAGATATATGGTAATTAGTCCCTAGTGAATTGAAAGTTATTTCACGGCTTACTGTGTATAGTTACATGATTCCAAATCGGTCTTAGATAAGCGATCTCGGGAGCCAAGACGGAATGACGACCTTTTACAATAAGGGCGCGAAATAAACCGTGATACTTCTCAATCAAGCCTATTTACCTATTTACTTGCTTCAGGGATTCCCCACCTAAAGACACCGAAGAATGAAACTCTAATCCACTACTCAACAGTAATGCCATGAACCACGTTTGTTAAGCCGAGATAATATTTTTCCTGTCGATGTCGGACAAGATGGCGTCATCACATCTAGCAAAGTCCATTATGGTATATAAGTCTAAACAATACCTTCTGAAAAAGATTCTAGGTATTGTTATTTCCGGAGAGTAATTAGTACATTAAGGGTTAGCCTATATCGTATAGGTAGTCGCTCACGAAAAAAAAAAAAAAAAAAAAAAAAAAAAAAAAAAAAAAGAGTACACGGTATCAGTTTAAAGGATAAACAATAAGATGATGCCATAATATACTACTTCCAATTATAGTATTCTCTCCTCGACCTTACCTACGAGTTGTGAGCGCGTAGTTAATATACCCACGTAGATTAGAGCATTAATTAGGTAGGTATTTGGTATACCTTAGGTAACCAGACCTACAACGGTATAGTAGTAAGTCATTGCTATAATCGCAAGTCTATAGGTTGACTAACCCTTATAGCGCCTACTTGTTGTTCCTACGTCTTGGCATAAGGCTCAAGTTGGGGGCCGCCTACCTGACCGGAAAGGGGCACAGCCGCTCGAACCACCAACATTGCAGATCTCGCATTCGGATCCTCAGTAACTCACGTCTCCTTACACCAATACGGGTACTCTAGAGATCTCGAAACAAGATTATCACTTCTGCAAAGCTACTGCTCAAGATGAGCCCCCAGACCTTGAATGAATTACCAAACGAAATACTTGGCTCCATTTTCCGTAACTTCTGCCAACACTGTCGCTCAGAGAGCGAACCCGATACGCCCCATGGCTATATCCGGGGAACACGACAGCGGCCTGAGGATCCCTCCTGGTACTCATTAGACTGTCAAGCGCTGCATTCATTATGTTTGACATCCAAACACATT
Organism: Daldinia sp. EC12; assembly: GCA_002120325.1. Classification (NCBI taxonomy): domain Eukaryota; kingdom Fungi; phylum Ascomycota; class Sordariomycetes; order Xylariales; family Hypoxylaceae; genus Daldinia; species Daldinia sp. EC12. Next base: position 62,561 of record KZ112966.1, read on the forward strand.
CGGGACATTGCGCAACCTATCTTATATCATGACTTCATGCCCGGATACGGCGATTCTTGGCGCTCGGAGTCCTATGCATGGGGAGAGCGATTGGTTTATTTCCTGCGTACGATTATACAACGACCCGATCTGGCTGCCCTAGTTAGGAGAATTTATATCCACCCATTATTAGTGAAGAATATCGATGAGACCTGGACCAAGAACACACTCGAACCAGTCACGCAAGGGCTCGCTTTTCCGCTTTCTGAATATCTTGCTCATTTTCCCAATGAGGGGGGTTTCGAATCTGATTTCTACCAGCATCAAATGCTATTTGCCCCATTGTTCGGGATACTCTTGGCCGTCTTAACGAATCTAAGCCATCTCAGCCTCCAGGTCGCACCGCGTTCAGTCCCCATTTCCCCTTCGGCGTTGGAAGTAGCCGGTGTTTCCAAGCTCTGTTTAAAGAACATCGATATATCTGCGTATTCCAACCCTCGTTCCAACGGAGACTACAAGTTCAATATTGGTAATGATACATATGGCCTCTTCGAGTTAGTGGATAATATCGAAACACTTAATCTCCATATGTGTTACTCCGTACCTAACCCTCTTCGGGTGAAGATGCGTGCTCTTCATATCACACATAGCAGAATGAATGAGGAAAGCCTCGGGAACCTTTTATCGTATTGGACCGGTCTTGAGACGTTTATCTATGAAGCTACCCATCCTCCTCTCATCACGTATGGTTGTCTCTCGGGTTCTCCAAGTATGTTAGCTATCGTCTCATTCCTTCGGACCCTTCAGGTATACACAATTTTCGAATTTAAAGGACTTGCTAATTGAATATAACTCAGTGGACGACGGGATTGTCCATTTCCAGCCAAATGATGCTATAGGATACTTGTACGATCACCGTAGCACGCTTAAAACTCTGCATCTTGACCTTCGAAACTGGAGCATCGTTGGAAAGCTACCCCAGCCTATCTCTATTCTTCGAGAATTTACTGCTCTTGAGGATTTACTTCTGAACCAAGACATGATATGCAACGACCGAAGGACTGAGCAGCACCAGATAACCGGAATACTCCCTCCTTCTATTAGGAAGCTGCAAATCATTGGTCCATTTCGCGAGTTTTTTCATAGTCTCGTCAAAGGTCTCCACGGTCTTGCAGACGCAGCATCTCAGGGAGACTTTCCTCATCTGAGAAGAGTCATGTGTGATATGGTCAACGACCTCGAAGGCTACGGCCTAGGTGAAAGTTTCGCGAGAGCCAGGGTTGATTTTAGCTATGAAGCATACCTACCGAGCGGTCCTACCATCTTACCAAGTCATATAGTTACTTCTCCAAGACATAGCGAATTCCTACCGGTATTGTTACCCGAGGAGGATGGTTTATAGGGGAACCAGGGAGCCTAAAACTCGAGTATAAATACCTATGTTTTAAAAGGTAGTCATTTTACTTACCTATAAATTATCTTCCAAATTAATTAAATAATGATATAATACTACATGGATTCGTTCTTCTTTTTTGTTGAGATGGTTTCGAAGTACTAACGCTCTCCGTTCTGTAGTTGTAAGTGTAGTGCTGATAACTCTGATGATAGTTATTCAGTTATTTAAGATAAGTCCTGATGCAAATCCACACGACTTGTCATGTTTGGTAGAATCTAAGTTTCTTGATACAGACCTCGGTCTTATTAGTTGGATCATTCTTTTTTACGTGTTCACATTGCCCTATAAGTCTTGAGCTAATTGCTATGTATAGACTATCTTTGTTATTAGTTGATTTCCCTTCAAAGGTGAAGTTAATATTTTAGCTTACCCCTGTGCTAGGTCACGAGCTAGCTATAAAGTCGAAGTGTCCCGAAAATAAACCTAGGTACCTGGGTATATAGTAGTGTATATCCAATACGCCAAGACTCCATAGGCACTACTTGATATCTCTATATACATACACAGCCAAGGGACTTTGGTGGTTTGCTCTGCGATAACGCCGTGTCCAAGGACAGGAGCTGCATGCTAGGGCCTTGGCAGGCTTTCAACTTCCTGCATGGAGTCAACCAATAACGGTGACTTCTCGGAGACTTGTGCTGATAGCCAACATGAATAATACCCCCGAGTCTTCTCCGCCGCATACCTACCTAGGATTCCTGCGATAAAGACGTATGCTCTGTTCATATGCAAGTCAAATCAATAGCAGCAAGAATGGAGTCAAGTTTTGTCAGTCCGCTAATTATTCCTACCTAGGAGTTAAATTCTTGAACATGGTAATGGCGAGCACAGAGTGTGCAAGTTACCACGTATAAGCTATTAGCTGAGCATGTAGTTTATATACTAATATAATAATCATTGGTTATATTATTAATATGATATTGACTATATTCACCATGTCGAAAAGTCCACACCTTTCCAGTAAAACACGAGGTAAATTTTCATGATAGGTGACTACCCAATACATCAACAATAAGATCCAATGTATTCCCTAGATATGGATACGGTGCATGCATTCTTAGGGTTAAATGGTATGTTACTGAGTTCAGAAAGGGCAAAGGGAGGTAACAGATAATAATGAGGAATTTTAGACGTTGAAATAACATCCTTAACAGATCACAACTGGCTTTCATAGAGCCTAGTCAGGACTCCCACGTAGATATAAAAACCCAATGCTATAGTACCTTGGCGGCGTTTAATATATCTCAATAACAAGTTCTCAACGATAGTCCTTTATTGTGATTGTTAGTCAGATATCAAGGCACCATGAATAATACATCTAAAATAATACTGTTCGTTACACGCAGATCTCCCCAGACGGCAAAAGGAGATAAGGCCTACGACAGTCGGCAATATACAGCAATGTCTAAATCAAGTAGTATGCGGGGTGCGCCCGCGTTTATCGAAACTGTGGTACACATGTTTGATATGCGACTCCAAGCCATTCTATCTGCATGATGATCGGTATTCTATACGCTAGTATTATCAGCAACCACTCATATCGTAGATGTTATCATCCGGGCGCTAACGCTACGAAACTTCGATCTCCAACAATACCTCCCGTCCACCTGCGATGTATGCTCATATGATCCTCCAGCTTATCATCATGTCCGAGATACGGACTCCGTTGTCGGTCTATATGATAATGTTTTGGCCCTATTACCTATCATGTCCTTGGGAGGGAGGAATATATTAGTAAAGTATAAAACCACGGGAAGTGATAGATATAATGATGGGATTCTGATGACATAGAGGGATCTATTAATTGCGTTGATCCCATTTGGTATTTATAACATTTAATCTCATATTTGATCATTGCTCACTATGGCGGTCCACGTTGCTCTTTGGCTGGCGTCTGCAATTGTTGTGTCCTTGCTGTCGTTTCTTGCTTTGAATAAATCACAGAAAGATGTAGTGTTCAAGAGATTAGGTCTCAAGAGGCGCGATGCATCGCGCCCAAGCACGCCGTTGCTTGAGAAGCAGCCACTCTCGAAACCCCTCTCGTTATCGACTTCCGATCTCCAATCGACCTTTCCCCCTTCTCAACGAAGCCAACTGAATATCGTAGCGGAGAATATGCCACCCGATCAAAAGGAGGCGATGGGCAATCTTTCGTTCGATGTTGATACATTCACGCGCTCGCTATTGGGCTTTGAGGAAGACTATCGCACTGCTGATAATTCAAAGTACTGCTTCAGCGGGTTTTCTGTGCGCGAACTCAAGGCCCTGGGAGACTTCCCTGACTACTCCCTGCTTTCGGAAGTCCCTATGCCCCAGCCCTATCTGGAATTTGATATTGATCGCGCTAAACCACGACCATATCGACCATTCAGATGGGCATATCATCAAACCATGTGTACGTACGCCACGCCATTGAAGTAGAAAATAGGGGCTAAAACATATATTATAGCCTTGACTAAACTCGAGCCCGACTGGTGGATTGAGCTGGAGTCGACATACAAAACCCGCATCGCACAGCGCAAAGAGCTCTACGCGAAATACGGCAAATCCGTACTAGATTGGCTCCCTGGCTCGGAGCTTGCGTGCAAGGAGCTGATGGAGATGGTGTTGCAGTTTATATGTGCGCGATATCCACAGTACTTCGTGCTATCACCAGACAAGTCACAGCTAGAGAACAAGATCCTCGGAACGGTATCTGTGATTAAGGAGAAGCACCCTCTATTGATCCTGCTAGATAACGTTCCAGAAGACTTTGGTATCATGCTGCGGGATCCGGAAAGTGGCTACTACCACCTCCGCGCCGGGATAATATGCTCTGCCCTAGGGTGGAACTTGGGCACGAAGATGGGCCTCAAGCTCCACGAAATCCACCAGCCGATACCAGATTACAAGGAAAAGATGCAGTTCAGCATGGATCGGTAAGCAAAGCCCGCCCGTTCCCCGTAATCCGCAGGCTTAGTTACCTATGTTGCTGACTTCCTCCTCAGCTATTTCTCCAAGATGCCCGCCAGCAAGCCCATCCAGCGCGGATCCTGGGGTCTCGAAGTAGACCAGCCGCTCTTCATGCCGCCGGGAGACCCGCACGAGAACCACCGTGGTACTCAAGACATGACTCTATCGCGCTCCCGCATCCACCTGCGCGTAGACTGGCAGACGTTGCGGCGGCTCCCACTATCGGCCGGAGTAGTGTTCAACTTCAAAGCACTATTCACGCCCCTCGAAGAGCTGCGAGATGAACCATATGTGCCGAGCCTCATAAAGACAGTGCTGAAGGAGGGTAAGGAGAATCTTATGAAGTACAAGAATACCTGGCACACCGAGCACGTAGTGATCCCGGCCCTGGAAGAATTCGAGAAAGGACAGATTGAGAAGGGGGTTATCGAAAAAGATTGGGAACCTAAGACTCTGGATGACAGTCCCTGGTTTCCAGGCTGGCAAGAGAAGTGGCATGCGCAACAGGGATTCTAAGGCACATGAAAAGTTCGTTCATCGATAATAGCTCGAAAATGGTATCAACGTGCTAAATCATTACATTAGCCAAAGGGCATTCGGTCGTCACGGGAAGGAAAACAGATAAACCCCTGAAAGTTGACTTCTGGCTCTATATTAGCAAGCAAGCTAAATAGCGATTTTCATACTGAAGCCAATCTCCTCGACCACTTTATCTGCCATATATATACAGTTGAATATGTCCAAGTAGGCCCCTTAATACAGCAAGGCTCTCGTTTAATATGTTTACCGGTCCACCGCTGATAAGGCAATGTTGATACACCGAAAAGTTGAGTTCGCATATCACCGTAATCCATGAATCATACGCCTCGTTCACCCAGGGTCCAGGCTAATCCTTCCCAAAACACCGAGATACCAAGAATCTTTTATTCCTTTTTTATAACAGGGAGCATTATGTATCTTCCTTTTCTCTTTAGGTCATGTAGTACTTCGGTCCTTCGCCACCTTGGGGCACGGCCCAGTTGATGTCTTGGTGAGGGGCCTTGATATCGCATGTCTTGCAGTGGATACAACTGTAGTAGACATTAGCATGAGATCAATTGTTAAAAAAGAAAGGGCAGTTTAAGTTACTTACTTCTGGGCGTTAATCTGGAACCTCACACCCAACGGCTTTGAGTCATCTTCAACGTATTCGTAGACGCCAGCAGGACAGAAGCGATTCTCCAGGCCTTTGTAAGTAGGCCATGTCTCCTGGGTATGCGCATCCCAGTCTTTAACTTGGAGATGAACAGGTTGGTCTTCCTCGTGGTTTGTCCCTGTGCGCGAGACACTCGTTAGGATGTCAAATGAGATCTTCCCATCAGGCTTAGGGTATTCGATCTTTGGGAATGAATCCGCGCTCTTGGTAGCACTATAATCGGTGTGCCTATGCTTTAGGGTCCAAGGAACGCGGCCTTTGAGAATAAAAGCCTCCAAGCCAGAGTATAAAACACCGCCGAAAGTGCCCAAGGGGGTTTGAAATGCGGGACGCATGTTCCGAACCTCCTTCAACTCCTTCCAGACGCTAGATTTTCGGAGAGAGTCTTCGTAGTGATACAAGAAAACAGATTCCTCGCTTCCTTCAGATAGTGCATCCCAGGCTGCATCCGCAGCCAACATACCCGTCCTCATGGCGTTATGGGTACCCTTGACTTGAGGAACATTGACAAACCCAGCAGAGTCGCCGATCAAGGCACCGCCAGGGAAGGCGACCTTTGGAATTGATTGGAAACCACCCTCGCTAAGGGCTCTCGCACCATAGGAGATACACTTGCCACCCTCCAAGACAGACCTATAGAGAGGATGCTGTTTCATCTTTTGAAATTCTCCATAAGGTGATAGCCAAGGATTCCGATAGTCCAACGCTGTAACAAGACCGATGCTGACCAAATTATCTCCAAAGTGATACATCCACCCGCCACCATATGTGTCTAGTGGTAAGGGATAACCCATCGAATGGACTACCTCACCTTTGCGGAACTTCTCTGGTTGTATTTCCCACACCTCCTTTACCCCTAGACCGTAAGTTTGGTGTTGGCTATCCCTTCTCAGGTCGAACTTCTTGATAACTTGCTTTGTTAAACTTCCATGACAGCCCTCGGCAAACAGAGTAACTCGAGCATGGAACTCCATGCCTCTTTCGAAGTTATCCTTCGGTTTCCCATCCCGACCTATGCCGAGGTCGTTTGTCGCGACACCCAGAACCGACCCATCGGACTTATATAACACCTCGGACGCAGCGAACCCAGGGTAGACTTCGACGCCAATCTCCTCTGCCCTCTCCCCGAGCCATTTTGTAAATTGGTTTAAACTGACGATATAATTACCCTCGTTATGCATCTGCGGTGGGGCCGGTAAAGGGATTGCGCTGGACTTGGTCAAAAATCTCATCTTGTCCCCCGTCGTGGCTGTCGCATGCTCAAATCGATTCTCATTCGCCTCATCGAGCCAGTCGGGAAATAGCTCTTTGACAGCAACGGGGTTTATAACAGCGCCGGAGAGAATATGCGCACCGATTTCACCAGCTTTTTCTAGTAATAATACTCTGAAGTCCTCATTGCCGTTCTCATTGGCAAGTTGCTTCAGCCGTATCGCAGCGCTCAGACCAGCAGGACCCCCACCAATAATACAGACGTCAACCTGGTCGCTATCCCGCTCGATGGTTTTAGGATCAAAGTTTTCGTCAGCGGTTGCGAATGCTCTTGGACGAGTGGTACTAAATGCGCGGGGAGCCTGTCGAGCAAAGGGAGAAGATGTTGCGGCTGCAGAATATCGTAATTGAGATGTGGTAGTTATCGAGGAATATGAAGCCTTAGGTATTCTTCTAGGGGTCTTTGATCGAATTGATGCGGCTCCCCGCCGTGCAAGAAGGTTGAGCGGCATCGAAGCAGACATCGTGAGACTTCTTTCCCAGTTTTCCTGCGTCCCAATCTATCAGTTTCGTTTGGGAAAAGAAGCAGGTCTCCTCTCGTCAATAAAAAAGATCGTTACTTGCTACCGAGTTCGGGACGCCATAAGGGTATAAGTGGGCTAGTAATGGCTCGATTTGAAGGTTAAATCGTCTCTTCTTAATTTGTTTAAAAGGCAATACCTAAATGGCTATGATGACATCAAAGCCACATGTACAAAATGTCCCATTGAATTTTGTACAGCTTTGCGGAGATTGACCGAGCTACCGAGGTTGCGCTGTTCATTCATTGGACGACAAGACGAGAGATGCGCAAAACTTTTGATAAAGGCCGCTAAAGGCCGCTGTAAGCCGCTCTAGGCCGCGTTCAGAGGGTCGTGTGAGCCTATCATATTCTTGTGATTAGGAAGCTTTTACCCTACTTTTACTATGTTAGTAGTCTTTTAGTGGCGGACGTGGCTTAAGAGGTATGCGGGGTGAGGCTTATAGCTATCCAGGATAGGTACTTGAGGTCCCCTAGGTACATACCAAGGTCCGCTAGATACACCTTGGGTACAATACCTCCTAGGTACTAAGGTAATAACCGACATAAAAATTGACTCTTACATATTTCCACTCGTCCACAACTCCCGAGATCAAATTACATCTCGTCGGTTGCAAACTTGAGGAATTATCGTACGTTTACTTCATACATTCTTCGCAGTAAACAAACAGCAACGAGATTGTAGATGCTCACAAAACATAAACGCGTAAAGTTGCCATCCAGATTTCACCAGTCCATACCAGTCCATAGACGGACACGGGATAGTATTAATAGATCTTCACAATGGATTCTCACAAACATTCTCGAGACCCGGGATACTCGCTAATACCACCGTCACAGCGGCATATTAAGTCGATTGTTTTCATTTCATGATTTGCCTTGGCTTAATATTTCCAACAAGTTATTTTCGCATGAAGAGAGCCAAATGAGGATCTACGTTTACCTTCACGGATAGCACATGGTCCTAGCGATCGACAGTGATATAACACCATGTCAATATGTCTCAACACTAAGCACTTGCTTTCGCGAGGCAGGTAAAGATCAATTTGCTATCCTCAAAAGACACCATTAACAAGGAAAGGTCGCAGGCGCCTAACACCGATGCTATTCAAGCTTCTGATACGTTTCGCATATGTTCATACTTTGAAGTTTAAACAACACAGCCACTCCTCCTGTTAGGCTGTGGAATTTAGATCACGACCTAATTACTGTTCTGGATCGTTTCTGGACTGGTCATGTTTTTGAGAAGCTCCTGGCTGCAACCGGATGTCTCGTTTCCTTAGATGGTGAGCTGCCAACCCTGCATGATGCCTGGGACATTTGACATTTGCAGCCGGATTAATCCTTGTGATATTGCACGCGATATTCGCTGGTTATTATGTCGGTATGTTCGTATGTTCGTACGTTAATGTACGCTATGTATGATCCCTGCTCAATTATCCCTGTGCCGTCTTGATGTTCCTGTCTGAGGCTCGTTTGATCTGCCCCGTGCGACGTTTGGGGCTCCTAATGCCGAGAAAGACGATAACCTCAAAGAAGCCAAGATATCCCCCACGAATTCTTGGCATCTCAAGTTTCAACTCTAATGATTCCCAAGGATCTCCTAATTGATCTCCCCCGGTTCCAGTCCCAAAAATCTGAAGGCCCAGATCTGCAACTGTTTTCTTTCAAAATGGCTCGTATGATCTACACAGCACTTAACCGGTCATCTTATTTCTACCTAGCCCCATGTTTTGAGTGGGACGGAGTGTCTTCTTGACGCGTTTGGTCTCGGTGGGCCTACAATCTCGTATATCCAATCGGAGCCTCACTTACATGCCCTGTTCCCTGTGTTTCTTAAGAGCTTTCTGTTATTACAACGCTTGAACATAGAGATAGCTCTTAGACTATGTCATATTTACAAGCATCATTTGTGACCATGGGGGATTTGGCTACCGAGCGGTTAGAATGTAACCGTCTATCACCGATACCTTGCGATGCTATGTCAATCATTAACATGATAGTGAAGCTCAGCTAAGGTTCAATACACCTTTCAATCGTCCATAAAATGCTCGACTCCCCGTCCAACTCAATCTGATCTTATTTTCGTTTCTTCACACATCCACTTCAGCCTCAACCGTCAACCTTTCCTTTCTTGGTCGTTTCTTGTTCTTAAGAGGTGAGTTAAGCTGAATATCCCCTATATGGTCCGGTCCCAAGCTAACTAACTGTATGAAGCTGTGCTCGTACCTTCTTTATACGCTGTATTATTTTCGTTACATTCGACAACTTCATTTCAACCTTCTTTATTTTTTTCTGTTAAGTGTCTGGATATACACTCTTTCAACATGAAGAACTTCGGTGCTATCTTGATGGCCATGGCCACCGCCGCATCTCTCGGTGCTGCTCTACCCACCCAGCGTGTTCAGGGAGCTCTCGAAGTCCGCGCTCCTCGTGACTTCGGTACGCATTGTCCCAGCAATGATTAGTAGTTATCAGTTATACTAACGATCTATGTAGCTCTTGACGTCAGATTCCCCAGGAAGAAGAACAATAACGAAGGTGCCGCCACCAATGGTACCGCCAACGCTATTGAAGGCGGTGCTGCTACCAACGGAACTGGCAATGCTATCGGTGATGCCAACCAAGGAGGCAACGCCGGCCAGGACGGTAACGATGGCCAGGACGACGGCAAGAAGGGCAAGGGCCAAGATAACGCTCAAGACGGAGCTGATGCCGGTGCTGACGCCGGAGCTGGCGAAGACGCTGGGGCTGGTGCCGATGCTGGTGCCGGCGCTGAAGACGGTGCTGGTGCTGATGACGGCGCGGACCAACAAAAAGGCGGCAACAAGCTTACCGACCTACTCAGCGGACTTCTAGGCGGCGGTGCCGGTGGCGCCGGTGGCGCCGGCGGCAATAACCCTCTCGCAGACCTCCTCGGCGGCGGAGCTGGCGGTGCTGATGGCAAGAACCCGCTCGCAGATCTTCTCGGAGGTGGCGCTGGCGGCGCAGCTGATGGTGCCGCCGGTGACGACGCTGCCGGTGGTGCCGCTGATGGTGCTGCTGGTGGCGCTGGCCAACAAGGCGGCATCGGTGGTGGTCTTGGTGGCGGTCTTGGTGGCCTCCTACAAGGCCTACAAGGTCTCTTGGGAAAGAACAACTAAGAGTTTCCAAACTCTTAGGATGAGAGGGTATCTTGTAAATATAGGTCATAGACGGGGGGTATTTTTATCAGGACTTTTCCGGGAATGTTACGGCTAATGACGGATGCACACGGCCTTTCGGATCTTCTAGCAAGTCTAGACATGTTGATTAAGGGGTGTATTATTTTCATCACCACAGGAAACTGACATACGTGTCAGAGGGTTGGATTTGAGGTCTTCGATCCGCGCGTCCTTTTTCTAAAAGAAGTTAAACAAGAACACCAATAGAAAGTTGTGGATGTGGGAAACAAACTATCTCCGGGCTTTTGAGCCTGTTCCAGTATTCGTGAATGCTTGTCTCCTGTTTTGTATTATTGCTCGAGTCAAGGGTCTATTAATCCACTCCCCCTAAGTGGTTCGCAAGCATGGAGTCTTAAGACCCAGTCTTTGGGTAAACGTCATTTATTAAATCATCCTCACATATTCGTATACATCATACAGTAGTATAACTATCTCATTACTCTTTCATATCGTTTTTCCATTCATCAAGGCCCTTTTACTCTCACAACCCTCCCTTGTACTTCGTACACCCACTTTGTTCTGGACCGACCGTCATAACCGTCATGAAGCCGCTAATATGCAAGAATATTACACACCAAAGCCCACCAGTAAGTTTCATGAAAGACGAGAGGTAGTAAGAAACCCAAGGGATGATGCTTCGGGCAACCCAGATCATGGTACAATGTTCCTTTTAATCCACCTCTAGTTTGTTTCCACCCCTCCCCCGCCCCCTTTCTCAATCATGTTAAACATTAAGTTATATACTCATGAGCCTTCACACTTCTTAGATAGGCTCGTCCCTAGGCTCAATCAGGACCTCATTCACAGCAACATGCGCAGGCTGGCGCAAAGCATATACAATAGCACCAGCGACCTCCTCGGGATCAAGGACCTTGGCGCCAGTCGGCTCGCCGTACTTCTTAATAGCCTCGGCATCAGTCGACATGTTAAGAAGGTCCGTGGCCGTGTTTCCAGGCTGCACGGAAGTCACGCGCAAGCCGGACCCAGCCGTCTCGAGCCGCAAGCTCTGCAGCGTCGCCTCCACGAAGAACTTGCTCGCCGAGTACACGCCCAGGCCAGGGAACACCTTGCGCCCGGCGTCCGACGATATGGCGACGACGTGGCCCCCGCCGCGCGACAGCATCGACGGCACCGTAGACGAGAGACAGTGCAGAAGGCCCTTGCAGTTGACGTCCACGGTGCGCTCCCACTCTTCGACGTGCGCGTTCGCCATCATCGTGTAGTACATGACGCCCGCGCAGCACACGAGGATGTCGACGGGACCAAGCTTTTCCGTCGCGGCTTCAATGAGCGATTCCACCTGTTTCCGGTCCGTGACGTCCGTCTTTTGCACTAGCACTTTGCTTCCGGAGTTGGAGAGCTTGTTCTTGAGACCCTCGAGAGCCTCGGCGCGTCGAGCGGCGATGGCTACGTAGGCGCCCTCTTTCGCTAGAGCCGTCGCGACGGCGGCACCAATACCCGACGACGCTCCCGTGACGACCGCGACACGCCCAGCCAGCGGCCCTCGCTTCGAAGTCTTTGCGACGCCATTAATTTGGGTTCGTCGCGGAGCACGCGGTAACCAGCCCCGAGCGCAGAAATGCCGGGTATAAGTCTCGAACAACTTGTTATCGATCTTGGGGCGTTGGAGGCCGGTCTTAGCCAGCGCAGGGGCTGTTGCTGGGTCCTTGAGGACGGTAACCCATTTCAGGAAATCGACCGTGGGCATGCCGCGGCGGAGAATGTCGACGGTGAAAATGCTCTCTCCCTTGCTAGCGCCCCTCTGCTCCTCCCACATGCCGACCCATTCGTCCCATCCGAGCGGTTTGGTGGGGTATCCGAGTTCGCCCAGGATTCCAAAGACTTCCTTCGTTGGTAATGGGGACGGGTCACCCAGATGGAAGATGCGCTGGTCCGTGTCCGCGAGGTCGGCTAAAGAGGTAATCGCCTTGCTGACGAAATCGACGGGAGTCATTTCAGCGTACCAGCCTTCAATGTCCGGGGCGTATCCTAGTTGAAGCGATTCCACAATCAAAGCATTGAGAAGATCGTATGTGTTCGACGATCCAGATACACTATGACCACTGATTGTCCCCGGGCGGTATATCCTCGCTGGTAGACCCCGTCTCGCGGCTTCGAGTACAAGTTGCTCTGCCACCCACTTCGTCTGGCCATATCCATCGACTAATTTCTCGGGCACCTCGTCCACATCTAACATAGCATCTTCAGTCCAGCCCTCAACAAATGGCGGTAACACGCCATTAGTGGAAATGTGATGAACAGTCGCGCCGCCTCGGCACGCAAGACGCAGAACCTCTCTCGTGCCAAAGACGTTAGCTCCCTGCATAGCAGCATAAGGATACACAAGGTTGACCGTAGCAGCCGAGTGTATGATAACCTGCACGCGAGACGCCAGATCCTCAAAGGCCTCTGGAGAAAGGCCAAAGCGCTTTCGAGCCAAGTTAGCCGGGACGACCTCAATGCGGTCCAGAATCGAATCATTCCAGAGACCTAAGTCAAGAAGGTTCTGGCGAATTCGCGCCACCCCGGCGGAGTAGTTGTCTTTTGAAAGATCTGCAAAACGAACGAGACACACGACCTGTGCCGAAGTCGTTTCTAAGATAGTGTTCAGAAGGAACGCGCCCAGGAAGCCGGTTGTACCAGTTAGCAAGATGGTGTCTGCGTCGCTGATGCGCTGCATCTTAGCCCCTGAAGGTTTAATCTCAGGTGGTAGAATGGAGTCCGCGCGCAGTACAGCAGGAAGATCAGCCTGTACGGATGCAGTATATCCATCGCGCGCGTCGCAGACAACTTCTAGATGTCCCTTTAGCGTTGGGTTCCCCGCAAGGCGACTCAAAGCCACGGGAAAGCCATAAGTAGCAGTCAACCTAGTCACAAGGTCGACAAGCGCTAGGGAATGGCCGCCCAAGTCGAAAAAGTCGTGCTCCTGCTGCATGATAGATTTATATGGGATATGAAGGGATGCGGCCCACATCTTCGCAATGTCTTCGATGGTGATTTTCTGGTTACGATGTTCGGGTCCTGATGCAGGGCTTCGTGACCTACTTGGCGTGGGAAGACGTTTGAGATCAACTTTACCAGACACTTCATGGGTGGGTAAGCTATCTAGCTCGACCCAAAGCGCCGGAATCATGTAATGAGCGAGGTGATCCGATAGAGCGCGTCGCGCAACCGGACTAAATCCAGCTTCGTCGATTTTGACGACAGTTCGGTCACCGGGCTCTTCATCTGGGACGATGTATGCGAGTAGTTGGCGATCGAGGCCATCTCCATGAGCGACCACTGCACAGTTCCGGACCGCGAGATGCTTTATTATAGCATTCTCCACGGCTGGGGGCTGTACACTGTAACCCCTGATCTTAATCATCGCTCCTACACGACCTGTGATCTCAAGAAGCCCCGAAGGAAGTAATCGCGCAGTGTCTCCTGTCCTGTACATCCGTGCGCCGGGAGTCTGGTCAAAGGGGTCATCGGTAAAAGCTTTTGCTGTCGCCTCCGGTAGGTTGAGATACCCCCGCGCCAAGAGTTTCCCTCCAACAAATAACTCGCCGCTAACACCTGTCTCGACCTTTTTACCCTCCTCATCAAGAATATAAGTGTGTTTCGGGTCCAAGGGAGGGCCAACTGGAACGACACGAGCTTCGTCATTAACCATCTCCCTTATATCCCCACAGGCGATCTCGTGAGTTTCACTAGCACTGTAGCAATTTAATAAGCGTGCTTTTGGGAGTGCTTTAAGACCACGTCGCGCAAGGTCAGTTGTCACAACTTCACCGTTAAGCCATACTGTGCGCAGATCCGGGAGTCGAGCTCCAAGCTGTGAATGCCGAGCAAGAACCGTTGCGAGCAGAGTAGGGGTCATAAGAGTTTCCGTGATGTTCTTGGAACGAAGTAATCCGACTAGGGCTACAGGGTCATAGCTTGTCTCATCGGGAACAGTCACCACAGTTGCTCCGCGTAGCAAAGGCCGCAATATCTCCCAGACGAAAAATACATTGCAGGCCACACGGTCGCCGGGTCTGAGATCATTAACTCCAAATCTTAGATCATACGACAAAACCGCTGCTCTATGAGGGTTCGCAATGCCTTTCGGCTTCCCTGTGGTACCGGAAGAGTAAGAGACGAAGGCAAGCTTTTCCAAGTCATCTTCAGCAGGCAAAGGGGGTAGCTCCTTGGAGGTTCCGTTCGTTGGCGCATCCCCGTTTGTGTACGAAGATTTGTCGTCAAGAATTATCAGGGGAGTCTCAGACCTGATCTTGCCAGCATGTGCAGTGTGTGTTATTACGACGATAGGTCTTGCATCTTCGATAACATCAGCCAGGAGACTCGGTGGGTACGCAAGCTCAAGAACTAGGAATGCTCCGCCGGCACGAAGCGCCGCAAGACAGGAAATAACATAGTCCGCACTCCGTCCGAGTAAAACACCGACAAGAGAATCCCGACCAACGCCGTCGTGACGAAGACGAGTAGCGAGCGCATCTACCTTGCGGTCGAGCTCAGCGTAAGTCAACGTCGTAGGTCCATCTTCTAGGGCAACAGCATCAGGAGTAGCTTTGACCTGCTGAAGGAATAGGGCAGACAGGTCTTTGCTGGTATCGATGATAGTCATCTTTTCCCGCTCTTCCCGGCCAATTCAAACACTAACACCCGGAAATCAAGTAAAGTCCGGTCGTACAAGCCGTCCAGCACTCTCCGAGCACAGACACGTGACCACTTATTTCTTGATAGAGACGACCGGATCAAGCAGTAGTGAAAGCCAAAAACACAAAATCCGTAAGTATGGGGCTGTTGGATCGCAAGGGAGGGCCGGGAGTTATGCTTAGGAGGGTCACTTTTAGAGGGTCTCTCAGATTAGACTACGGGCTTACCATAGTAGATGTGAAGCAGAAGAAATTCAAAAGAGGGTACAGTACATATCTACTATCTAGTGTATCTCATTAGATGTGGAGCGGGAAGCTTCCAGCAAGGCTTATCGCAGTTAGTACCTTTGTGGCGTGCCGCCGTAAACGGAGCTTTGCAGGTTTTCTATCCGTGTTATCGTCAGAAGCTTAATGGAAGCCGAGAGAAGAAGAAGAAAAAAAAGCAATAAGGTACATAGAACTTTAGCTACTACCTACCTCCCTACATGTGTTCTATTGCATATAACTAGCGGTGACGGGGATTTGCTGGCTTTTCTTAGGTACACGTTTACAAAAAACTTGAACTATATAGAGATAGCCAGCAAACCTATGGGGATGATCCGAAATATAGCAAATACACACCGACAATGTGTGCTATTATTCTCGACTATTCCATCCAGTCCCGGATTGCCAGCTTTCCAAACGTTGCCTATCACAAGTACCTATTTACAAACAAGGACCTTCTCGGTTGCGAGATACTTCCTTCAATACGTAATAAGAACGTATTCGATGGGCTTAGGGGTCTACCTTTAACTTAAGACGGGCACCCCCAATTCGCCTCTCATCGGCTACTTTTTAACAATAGAAGTTGTGTGACAGACGTGGGCGGCTCGTCGGCGAATATAAAAAACCATTACAGGGATTGTCCAGGGGCAGTTTTCCAAGCGAACGCTGAGTGGACACGATTATGTCCAATAGATAGTCAAGTCTAGGATAGTTTAAGTCCAGAATCCAAGATAGACTGATAAAAGTCTAGAAGCCTCAGAGCCGTCTGGGTGGGAAGAACCCCCCACTTAATCACATCATCACTTTCTTTTCCTTTTTTCTTTTTTTCAACCGGCGTCAGCCAAAAGTCTTTTGCATCGTTTCCCTTTTCGTTCTACCCCCACCCCCGTTCTGCCAGACCCCACCGCACACCGAACGACGATCGGGGTTTGGCGTCGGTGACCACGACCGGTCTCCTGCGGTCGGAGGTTGGGTTCCTCGCTAAACTTATCTAATACAACATCTCCGTCCTGCATCACGAACACGTGTTATCATTCAACGTTCACTAGCTTTAGAGCCACGGAGAACACATGTTGAAACCTCGTGACACCAGATGGGCATGTTAATAAGATCTGGATTCCATTACGATTGTAACCATAGAGGAAAATAGTTTAGATATTAACAACTTGGCGCTAATATGTGCCCATCTCACTTCCTCTCTTTACACAACTTTTTCGAGGAACTGTCTATACCCGCGTATAAAATTTACCAAGGAGATACAACTCAGGTAACAAAACGTTGTGCACAAATCACAGATCGGACGTGGGGAGCGTACCACGACACCACGGGGCCGATGGCTACACCGTAACTGGAAGATCTCACATATCCCTGCGTAAAAAGACAATATCGAGGGATTTTATGAAGTTTCGTTTCCCCTAGTTCTTGATATGGGTACGCAATTCCTTATCATGTTATGTTGTTCACGACTTTGCACTTAGGCTTTTATAATGATTTGAGCTTGAAACAATACCGAGATATCACAGAAGTGCGCTATAAAATTATTAGGCTTAACAGATGAGATCTTTTGATAAAAGTGCAATCTATCTAGAATGGTCTGGAGCTAACACCTCAAGTGAATGAGAATGACACGACAGTATTAATACGGACGTGTTTGGGTATTATATATGGCATTTGCTAGTAAATCAGATAGTCCTCTAATACAAAGTTTTACCTACCAAGTATAACGAGAACTTATGTATGAAACTTGTCATACTTGAAGTTGAATCTTGGGATGGGGGTATATTAGCAAAGGGAACAAGTGTTAGGAATATGGATCAAGACGTTTTACAGTATAGCCACGTAAACTCCAATTTCAGGACGCGCCGTAGTATAACTAATAAGAGCCCTAGGGATAAGGAGAAACATGAGTTGATCGAATAAAACTGAGGGTCGTGGATATCTCGCGATCCTTGAAACATATGTGCTATCTGGTCCCATATTGGAACGTGTCAATAGCTGGGCCTTCTTACAAACAGAACAAAACATAGAAGAGAGCCAAGCAACCGCATATATGCTTATTGGGCTCTTCTGATATTATACCTAACTTCTTAGCTTCTATATTCAAGCATAGTTATAGGGTCTTATTATAGAGCATTACGGAGTCCTAACTTACTACTTGCTTAACAATATTATTATAACCATCACGCTGATAGCTTACAGTAGGTCTGGTTACGCATACTCGTCAATAGTCCGATGCTACATAACGCAAGCTGGCAAAACTATACTTTATCTTTGACTTTCTATTTGCATACCCTCGGGCATCGGGATACTTCGACGGGCCGGTGGCTTTAACAAGGTTAATAGGAATACCCTTTAGACTCTATTACCTAATATCGAGAGTGTTTTACAATGCAACATGCAAAATATCTAACCTTTATACCCCCGAGACACTCTTGAACAGTGTCGTGAAAGCAATGATCATATTACATTGAACATAAAAATATTTGACTTATAACATCGATATAGCCAGGACATAATAGACGTTCCAGGGACTAAATGTCGAAACCAACAGGTTATTATATTCTAATCTCGAAAACAGTGGTAAACTTTACTTTTTAAAAAATTGTATCAATCAATCTTTATCAAGTTGTTGGTTTGTGTCAGCTGTTGTTTCGAGACCTAATGCTCACAATTTTATGACTTTAAAGAGCTGGTTAACTATCAGCCATTTGTAGAAACGTATTCAAAACTACATGCAAAGGCTACATGTAGTTGTGATTATGATTCAATAATTATTCAAGAAGAGACATAGTTACACACTATTGATAAGTCAACCAAGGTTTTTGTGACTCGTATCCTATCGGTCTATCGGTCTATCGGTCATGTGAAAGAGGGAATTTGATATTAAGTTTCTGGGTTGATAAGAAACACAGTGCGCGTATACTGGCTACTGAAGGCTACTTGCATGTTCAAGCCGCAAAATTTGTGCAGCTTGCATTGTCAGACCGCTATCGTTACATCAGGTGATTTAAGAGTACCGAGCATTTGCATACATTCCATACCAGCCGAGGGAGCCAAGCCTCTTAGAGTTACAGGGATGTCGCATTCTTACCAGCGCGAAAATTAGCGCTCAGGCAGCAGCGGCCCACGATCATCACAACTTACCAACACGAACTTGAGGTTCCGATTGAATAGATGACTTACAGATATGATCTAAGACGGCTTTCTTATGAGTTAAATCCATATTACTGTAGCTAAAAAGAAAAAGTCTAAGTTGTACGGATATGCACGAAAAAAAAAGAAGACCGATCGTTGCATTGAACTCTGTAAGAAGAAGGGAAATTAATGAGTCATAGGGTTGCCAAGAAGGAATGCATAACAAGGAATTTTTCTTTGGCTGTCTGGCTGGTACAGCTGAATGAGGCTGGTAGCCGAGAAAATATTTCCTTGAAAAAATGAAAATTTTTCTTTTAGGTAGAAAAATAATGCTGGTGGCCACTGGCAGGGATTCGCTGGAAGGCTACTGTGCACTAGAACAGGTCCCGCCTTGTGTACCGATAGAATACGAAACCACAATAATGGGTTACCAAAAGCAACGGGGGTGAGCACAACCGTAGGATCAAGTATCCTGTCGTTCAGTCTTCAGCCTGCTCCCTCAGCCAATCTAGCTCAAACGATAAGTGCACATACAATAAGTAAATGCGAGATAATAACCTCTGGTTTTCGAACATGTTTGCTCAAGCGAACACAGGTCTCGAAGGGCGTGAGATATTCGATGAGTAAGATTCTGTTCTGGATTCGACGCGGGTTTACCATACCCAAAAGAGAAAAGTGACAAGAAAAAAAAAACAACAACAAAAGAAAAAAAAAATAACAAAAAAAAAAGGTGTTGGTCAAGGGTGGCGTTCTCCGATTGCGATTGCGGCTGGTACCTCCGAAACCACCGAAATGAGACCTGCAATTGATCCACGAAAAAAAAAAGGATCATCACAGCCAAACAAAGAAGGGAGGGATAAAATAAAATTTGTAGGATGCTCGAGTGCGACAGCAGCACAACCTGACAATCTGCCGTTCCGTCAACTCGCAGAACGGAAAAGAGCTCGTCTATACACGTAATCATCTCCTGAACCATTGTTTGGGATTTTCCATTCACAATAGAATGTCAAGAGATATGCATTCTTGTGGAGGCTCAGCAAAACCCGAGATACTGGCCAAGCGTCAATCAAAACACAAAAAGCATGATAATAGGGGTAAAAGAGGAGGCATTGTGCGCGTTTCAGGGAGAAAGAGGAGGGTTAGGGTGGCAGGCTCGCAGGGTGTGGTATGGTTGGGGTCTAAAACTCCGTCCTGCTCACACCCACCAGTCAAGATTTTTTAAGAGCCTGGACTGGTGGCTGTCCAATAGCCCCATCCCCAGTGCGAGCGGCTAGCCGTGACACGGACTGACGATACTTCTGCGTAGGTAGGTTGTGGATGTAAATCGATCGAGTCATGGGCTTCTGCAGCCACGAGAGCAGTACGAGAATTTTCGTCGATGATAATGCTAGCCTATATAGTTAGTGAGTAATGAGCAACGAGAAAGATAAGGACGTGTGAGATATTGAATGTGCGTGAAGAAATGTTCATTGGAACGTAGTAGTACGATAAGTGATGTTTGATACGGTTGCAAAAGTGTACGAGATGGAAAGGTTGCGTGGAAGAAATAGTGCGATGACGAGGAACATGAAAAAGACTTGGTAAGAACTTAGAGTGACCAGCAAGGAAAGAAAAAGATTAAGGAAGATAAAATAAGGGACAAGCGACGGAAAATGATTGGACGAGTCAATGCTAGCGTGGCCGCTAAGGATGGGAAGCAGGGAGCAGTAGGTAGTAGGTTTCCGCCACACTGGGGCGTACCTACCTAAAAAGTCAGTGCGGACTTGCACGAGAGCGCTTGCCTCCAAAAATTATAAATTGCCCGGCTTCCCCTCAACTTCAATGTTTCGAAAATTCTTGCGCGCGGAATCCCCGACCCGAAGGTCCCCCTCTTCATAATCCTCCTCAGCCACAACAAATCTGTGCACTAGCCACAACCGACCTTTTGTCAGCGAGTCAACTGCCAATTGAGTCTGGGCCTCATAATATCATTTTTTTTTATTCACTCTCTCATAACCGCGTCACCATTGTTGGACCCCACCTTCCTTCTAACAGTGAGTTGAGAGAGTACGTACCTCCGCAACACCACAACCTCCATATTTTTACCCCGTACGCCCGCCTCCCGCGTCCTTCCTCTTCCAACCCTTTGCACACATCATCTCAACGTCACACCGCGGACCGCTGTCAACTACAAACGTCTGCTTTGGGACTACAACGAAGTTGTTATTTGTGTGACGTGCTTGTCCGCTAAATTAGGCCAATAGGCGATCCAAGTAAATCAAAGGCATCATCCTTTCGGTTGATCCTTTGTCTCTATCAGTTGCTCGCCTATTTCAGGAATCGAGCAATCTGCATCAGGAAAGAATTAATCCGTCCCACCTGATCTCGAGCATATTCACGCCGCACGGATCACGGTGCTGTGTAGCCAAGAAGATAGATCAACAATAGAAGACGAGTTTTTTTATTGAAGAAAAAAACTACACAAGGCTGAGGATTTGCCTTCCCCTCGATACCGTCGTTGCGAGAGATCCGAGTTTCCGCCGCCGTCGTTGTCGTCGAATCCTATTTAGATACCTCGACCTCGACAGTCACTCGTATATCTTGCGCTTCGAATCAGTGGAAGGAAAGCTCACGAACTTCTTCGATTTTGCTATCGAGAAGTGACTCTCTTGACATCTGATATCTACATCTCGTGTGCGTGCCATTCAGGTCAACCGATCGAAAGATCTAACGACCTCATTCGTCGTATTAGCTACTATTGTGTGGGGGAGACATTTACTTGTTTATCTCCTACACATATTTTATTGGTAAGGCTGCCTTTTTTCCTTATTTATTTGGTCCCAGTACCTAGGCGACACCTTGAGGTGTTAAGGAAACCACGACCGACTACCACCTGCCTGTAGAGAAATAAGTCCCCCTCATTGGACAAAACCTGACTGCCTCAAGATTTCCCTGTTCTCACTTTCACAACCTTACTCAATGCCTAGCAACACCCCACTTTTTCCCACTTACACCTCACTGTCGCTCCGTTGCCCCTCAGCACACAATTCATAACACCTGAATCATTCAATTACCACAGCACCGATCAATTTCTACTTAAACGCAGCGTCATTTTCTTGGTTTTTTATTTGTTTACCTTTTCATCCATATTCTTTAGCACACATTCTCCATCGGCCTTTTTACGCCTGTTGGATTTCAGTGCGAATATTTGTTCTTGGGACTTCATCTTCTAACCGCTCGGATCATCAGGTCTACTCTTCCGATCCACTCTACCAGACAAGCTTGAGCGTGCATCTGCAAGATGGAAACCATTCATACCCACCCGTCTACTGCCGCACAGGCTAAGGCTTTTACCGCGCCCGGTTCTCTATCCTTCCCTGGAGGTGCTGGTGAACTCACCCCGCCTTCTTACGACGCTGATAAGGCGAACGGCCAGAGACCTGTAAACGGCGCTCCTCAGCAGGCTGCAAACGGTACCGGGGTGACTCCCGCCACACCCGCTGCTACCCCTGCGGCTGTTCAAGGGGGAAGTGGTTTGACTCCTACCTTGCAGTATGTATAACCTGTGTCGCATTTTTATAGACATTTAGACTCACCGCGCATGATAAAGGAATATCGTCGCCACGGTCAACCTTGAGTGCCGTTTGGATTTGAAGACGATTGCCCTCCATGCTCGCAATGCCGAATACAACCCGAAGGTACTACAAACCTAGTCCTTTGTTCAAAAAAGCACTTTGCTAACAAACTCTAGCGTTTCGCTGCTGTCATCATGCGTATCCGTGAGCCCAAGACAACCGCACTGATCTTTGCCTCGGGCAAGATGGTTGTTACCGGTGCCAAGTCGGAAGATGACTCGAAGCTTGCCTCGCGCAAATATGCTCGTATCATTCAGAAGCTTGGTTTCAACGCCAAGTTCAGCGATTTCAAGATCCAGAACATCGTTGGCAGCTGTGATATCAAGTTCCCTATTCGACTTGAAGGTCTTGCCTCGCGCCACCACAACTTCAGTTCTTACGAACCTGAGTTGTTCCCCGGTCTCATCTACCGCATGATCAAGCCGAAGATAGTTCTCCTGATCTTCGTCAGTGGTAAGATTGTCTTGACAGGCGCGAAGGTACGAGAGGAGATCTATCAGGCCTTCGAAATGATCTACCCCGTGCTGCAAGGTATGTGTCATGAAGAGCCTATCGACATGATGATTTACTAACTTTGTTCAGACTTCCGCAAGATCTAAAGCCTCAGAAGGTTGGCTCGGTCGTTGACACATGTGTTCTTCAATCCGCCCTTGTCATTAGACTCTTCCCTTCGGTTCCCATATGGGATTTGTAAATTAACCGACTCCCTTATGATTTTATGATCTTCGCCTTACGAGTCATGACGTCGTTCTGGGCAGACCAAAGCCCACGAACTTACGTCAATTGTATCATTGTCATTTTTCCACATAGCATTGCATCGGCGTTAAACATAGGAAGGACCTACACTGGACGGAATAAGGATGATTTTACATCACAAGGAAAAACAAAAAAGAAAAACCTCTACAGATCCGGATTGGCGGCTTAGATTGCACCGTGATACTTTCCGGCGGCATTCGCGCAGGTCGAAGGTGCCGTCTTAATTCGACGCGCAAGGGGGTAGGGCTGTATACTTGGTCTTACGGCGTCGGTGGAGGTTGTGATACCCCGAGTTGCCTGTCAGCATCGGTGGTCATGTTACGAGGGAGGTAATGAGGTGGATGTGAACCATCTTGGCGGATACTGTTCCGCAAAGCATGACAACAAGGGTGATCTTGGCTGTATGCATCGTGATCCATCTGGACAGCTTAGTAACGTCTCGCGTATTCTTTACACGACTCATTGCAGGCATCATTTGGACTCCCAGATGGGTTGTCGTTTGCTTGAGGGTACTTCCTTAGGTAGAGCATACATCTTTTTCACCCATTGATTCATAAAAAGCGTTCCCATATTTTCGTCTATGCTTCTCGTGATTCGTGACAGATTCTGATTGATTTGGAATCTATTTGTTCATTTTTTTCATTTCATCTTCTAGTATTAGTCCTGGTTTTCCACCTCGACTCCCGTCTTCTGTTGCTATAATCTCGCTCTCCGTGGATCTCCATTGCCATTTTCTTCGAAGTTCTTCGGAGCATTTTCCTGTGATAGCGTCCACAATCTTTTCACCTATAACTGGCAAGAATTTGAACGCATGTCCGCTCCCACCTGTGGCGATAAACAAGCCTTGCCAATACGGATGATAGTCTATTAACCAATCTCCTGTTGTTGTATCCGTATACCAGCAAAGCCGAGTCCGGGAGAAAGGCCGGTCTTTCAGTTCTGGCCAGGGTATCATTTTCTGTAAACCTTCTCTTAGTATTTTCTCAGCGTCTGGTGGGATCGAGAGGTTTGCATCGTCGAGATGTGTAATTGGCTGGGATACCATATCCGGAGCTTTTGTGCCAGGAATTCCTAGGGGAGGTTTTGACACCGGTTTAGGATTTAAATACCCATATGCGTGCCTTGCAATCTTGAGAACCCGATTGCGCGGAGGTATTACGAAGAGACCCGTTGAAACGTTTAGCATAACTGGAATCTTATCCAGTCTCTTCTGCTCTTGCTCCGTGATGTCCATATAACCTAGAATCTGGCCAGTGGCTACGGCCTGCGACGAAAGATCTACCAGCGTCGGCGTCCAGGCACCCGCGGCCACCACAACGAGATCGGCTGATAGCGTGGTTCCGTCTTTAAGTCGCGCCCCGGTGACCTTTCTCGACGGTTCGTCTGTCTCGAGGCTTTCAGCTGTCCCGTTTACGAATGTTACTCGGCCTGTTGCGGTAACACGCTCGTAGAACCATTTCATGCTTGCTTCGGCATCTGCCCAGCCACTCGCCGTATTCATATATCCCCAGTAAGCGAACTCGCCTCCTGTACCGGATACCACTGTAGCAGTATGTTAATATTTGCTTAATTTTGGTAAAGAGCTTAAATGGTTTAGGTAGAAGGCCCTGACGATACGGAAAGGGGACTTCAATATTACGTACTGCCGATAGACCACGGGTTCTTTAAAACGCGAATCGAGCTTAAAGGCCGTCCTTCCTTATGTGCAAGTGCCATTGCATTTACCCAGCTTTTCTTAGCGTACGCAAGACCAGTTGGCGACCCGTCATCACGCACCAACGGCTCGGAATCAGCTCCTAGTATAAATCCGGATTCGGTATATCTCCCTTCGCCGCCGAGAGAAGTTGGGCCAGTCTGCCGCCAATGGACTTGTGCCTCTGATGCTAACGCCGCATAGGCTGGATCTGCATAGTCGGCCCGGATAATCCTCGATGAGTCAATGGAAGAGGCATCACGGGACGGGAACACACCAGCTTCTGGGGACCGGTCTAAGACGGTTATGGAAGAAGATGCAAATTCCGGACGCTTAGTTAACGCGAGGGCGGTGCTAAGTCCAAAGACTCCAGCTCCTATAATCAAAATACTGGCGGGAGTTTCACGTTTGGGGTCCATATCTGTATCGAGATTTATATCCTGGAGTATGGGAGTTGGGCACGACAAAACATCGACCATGGGTAGGATTGCTGGAGGTACTGGCATTGCTCGAAATATAAGAATTATTTTGAAGCCAAGAAAAGGACCCAATGAGTAACAAGATTAATAATAGTAGTTGTTAGTAATAATGAGGATATGTACTATCCCTTTAACAATAAGAGCTATAACTAGATGATAAAGCTATCCTGACTTCTTATACTCCCCGCACCGGCGCCGATGTGGAAACAAAACGAATATACCCCACACTAGAATATTTTTAGGTTATGACTTGACTGGCTAAAGGACGCCTTTGATTTGACTATACGTATGATAACTCGGCCAATAATGTATACGAGATTGGATCGTGTAAGTCGAACTTGTGCGGTCGAAGTTCAGTGGAGACATTAGCTAAGACCCACTGTATACAGTCTGTACCGAAGTACCGAAGCCTACGCTACTAACATATTGACCCCTGCTTTATATGCAAGTATTATGTAAGTGCTTAAGGTATGTGTAACATTGACTAAAGAGAAAGACAGACATGTGAGATTGTACAGAATACATGCGCAGTACATGTATACATACTTCATAGTACCTGCAAACCCATTTCAATTGGCCTAAGCTTCAACCTTTCAACAACCATTCCTCTGAATCTCCAACGCCAACTACGCATTCGTCTACCAGCCAATGCCAGAGCAAATCATTCACAAAATGCGACGTCCAACGTAACCTTGCTCCAAATAATTTAGCGATCATGTCTTCCAAGAAACTTACCGACTTTCCGGACGTCGAGGCGAAGCTTCAAAAGCCGTCGAAGCAATCCGCGTTTGAAAAGCAGAAGGCTGATGCTGAAGCTAAACGTAAGCGAGAAGCCGCCGAAACCGCTGCAGTATACGAGAGTTTTGTGAAGAGCTTCGACCATGACGACGACGAGGATGACAATACGGGGCCTCCTTCCCGTCAACATGGCGCGTTTGGTACTAGACCTCTCGGTGCACCTTTAGGTCGCGAAGGTGGCAGGCCAATACCGCCAAAGAGACATTTTGGTGCCGGGCCAAGCGGTGCGCCAGGGTTGAAGAGCGGTCCTGGGTCTCTGGGCCCTGCGCCATCATCCTTTGGCAGCAAGAGGAGGTTTGATAATGACCAGCCAGGATTCAATAGAAGAGGCGCGGATAATACCCGAGGTCGACTTGGATTTCACGATGATGACGATAGTGACGATGGCCATGTTTCACGCCCTAAAGTTATTTCGAAAGTATTTAATGCGAGCGACGACGAAGAAGGCTACACGAGATCTAGGGACTTGGCGGAGCAAAAGGCTATAGCGAAGCCTACACTCCGATTAGCAAATCTTCCGCCGGGGACATCTCCCGCAGTCATAAAGGCTCTCATGCCATCGAGCTTGACTGTGGAGAATGTGAAGATCCTACCTTCTACTACAGGAAGCACAGAGAGAAAGTCGATTGCCGCGATTGTTACACTGTCCAAAGAGACTCCCGCTACGGAAATCGACGCAACGGTTAGTTCCTTGCAGAATCGATATCTTGGCTACGGTTTTTATCTATCGTTACATAGACACCTGTCCTCTGCCGTAGTATCTAGTACGGCTACATCAAGTCTCACATCCTCATCTACCTCCCACCCCTTCGGTGCAAAACCAGTCCCGCAGGCTAATGATAGCAATCCTTACCATCCGGGCGGGTTCCACCGCGGTTTCGCTCCCCCATCATCGTATAGTATAGGGGGAGGGCCGGTCAATCGAAATATCTTTCATGTCCCAGTGCAAGCGCCGAAAGACATTAAACAGCTCCAACTCATCCACAAAGTGATTGAATCCGTACTAGCTCACGGTCCAGAGTTTGAAGCTCTTTTGATGTCACGGCCAGATGTGCAAAAAGATGAGAAATGGGCCTGGTTGTGGGATGCACGTAGTGAAGGTGGGGTTTGGTACCGGTGGCGACTCTGGGAGGTTATCACAGGCGGCCAAGCTAAGGCCGGACGACGAGGAAAATACATACCGTTATTTGAAGGCAGCCATGCTTGGAGGGTACCTGAGAAGGACCTACCGTACGAGTATGCTACCGCCATTGATGAATTCGTGTCAGACTCGGAATACAACTCCTCTGATGAAGATGACTATGAGGACGAAGGGCATAAACCGGTGGACGGTGGCGACAACGATAACACTTACCTGAATCCGCTTGATAAGGCGAGATTAACACACCTGCTAGCTCGCCTCCCCACAACATTAACTAAGATCCGGAAGGGTGACATCGCCAGGGTAACAGCTTTTGCTATTACGCATGCAAGCAGGGGTGCGGATGAGATTGTAAACATGATCGTGACTAACATCATCAAACCATTTGCATTAACGTTGGCAAACCCAGAGCGTAGCAAATCCAACAAGAATGGTGATGACAACGGCGAGTCGCACAATTCAACGCCCTTCCCCGATGACACAAACACGAAGGCGAGTGAAACCCAAGACACAAGTGCTGCAAGTCTTATTGGGCTATATGTCGTGAGCGACATTCTCTCTTCATCTGCCACGAGCGGGGTTCGGCATGCCTGGCGGTACCGCCAGCTCTTCGAGACATCTCTCAAAGAGAGTAACGTCTTCGAGATCTTAGGCCTTACAGCGGAACGTCTCAACTGGGGCCGCCTGAGAGCGGATAAATGGAAACGAAGCGTCAAACTAGTGTTGGGTTTATGGGAAGGCTGGTGCGCATTTCCACACGAAAGTCAACAACTTTTCAATGAAACATTTGAGAATCCTCCAAGTGCGAAGAAAGAGGAGCAGGTTGATGAGACTGCTAAGAAGGGCAAATGGAAAACTGTAGAAGCTGGCGTCTCGGTCACTACGCACACTGAAGGGAAAGGGTTTGTGCCATTGTCCACAACAGGAGAATTGCGGTACGATAATGAGGCTTCTAAGATGGAGATTGATGATGTGGATGGCGAGGCGATGGACGAAGATATGTTAATGGATGAGGCGGACATGGATACCGACATTGATGGCATCCCGATGGATGATAGTGAAGATGGAGAACCCATGGACGAAAGCGGAACGAAAACCACGGAACAAGGCGATTCTGTTGCCAACGCAGATGATAAGGCAAGCGAAAGCGGCGAAGGGAAAGGTAGCGAAGATACGGGCAATGCCAGTTCGAACAACTCTTCCAAGGAGCAATCAGCCGTGTCCCAGCCTCGGAGGCGTATGAGAGCTGTCGATATGTTCGCAGACTCTGATAGCTCTGATAAAGGGGAATAATATGGTTGTGTAACGAAACGGACATATCCAATCTCATTTGGACATCATTGAGCGGTAGAATCGGGTTCGTCTAGCAAGATCAGGCCCCTTCGAATTAGATGGTCTGAACCTAGACTGTGTTTTACGCTGATAATACGCCTCTTTTTATCAAGTTAAAACCGCCCGATTAATAGGATCTGATAGTTTTGGATCATGCACAAAGCTAATCAGAAAGTATCAAGGGTAACGTGCAGCGACTATGAGGTCTACCTGGCGTCATGCCAGGAGTTTGAGATGGAAAAAAATTCTCAGCAGACTCTTACGGTTCGCCAGTTATTCGCAGGGCGACCTACACAGGTTGCAGAATATATCTCCCCCCACGATAAATGCATTGCGCTATACGACATAAAGAAATGTTGCGTAAAGGTTATGGACCGATCAAATAGTAAGCCAAGCACCGGGAGGGCCAGCCCCACGTGCAAAGCAAGATGATATGTCTACATTAGGTACCTACTTCGATAGTTGATCCAAGGTGACCATATCATTTCGCAAAGTGTAACTCTGCTGCTTAAGGATACATCTCACCGGCGAACCAGAACGAGATGTTGTGCGAGGAAAGCAAGAAACCTAACAGATTTTAGTTTGCTAGCAAACGTAAATTCGAGCATACTATTTACCTTGTTACCTGGAAACCGGAGATATCACCAATGAATACCTGGGTAGCTATCGTGATTTTTCTTAAATAGGTCTAGGGCCATTACAAATACCGGGAGGTAGAAAGCACGCGAGATAGCATCTAGATGGGCCAATTGGAATTATCCCTTGGCTCGATAAAATTAGATTTCGGTTATCCATCCCGGCGGTATCGAATCTCGAATCTGATCGAAGTCAGATGCCACTTAGCGCCGCGGGACTATCACTTGATACCCGAGTTTTCGTATTAGATCTGCAGAGCTAAAGGCGCATGTCGTACATGTATCATTTCTCCTCCCCCGGGATATTTTTAACTCTACCTAATACTAATGATAACATTACGATGTTATACGTCGCTGAGGTTACCTGGGCTCTGAGGTACCTAGGTAGTTAATATATTTGAATCTTTGTTAGAATTCTGAGTATGGAAACACGGCACAAAATGGCACCGTAACAGGTTTCAGTCTTGCTTCGAGCTGCTTGCTTTAATTCGTTTCCAGAAAGCTTGTACCGCTATGGTATTAGATTATACGAAGTTCAATAACTTCTTTAGTATCGACGAGGTACTGTGGATAACCGGCAAAGTGGTATTGGCTTATGTATAAGTGGACAAGATGATGTATCGTGTACATAATAGATAGATGGTTGAGTTAGCGACTTAGACTCTCATCAAACTCAGGTCTTGTATAACATGTATAAATGAGTAATCTGTAGTAATATTTGTTTGATTTATCTCGGAGACTGGGTAATTACTAGTGTACTCACGCCATAGATCTGTTGAACTATTTCTTTAAGATAAGGAGCTTAGCGTTCTAGTAATATAGAAGGAATAGAGTGAACAGATTCAAGGTATTAGTATGTACTATATGTATTTTCTGACCAAAGAGCCGCATCTTCAATTACCTGTACTGGTACTTACAAGAGGTAGTGATACAAGAATACAAGAACACAAGGAAATTGCCGTCAAAAATTTAATGGCTCTATAAGTACATGTATATCGCATCTGAGGTTCGTTAGGTAAGGTAGATACACATAATAAAGTAATAAGGTAATAAGGTTGGGGCTTTGGATGTTAGGCACATACCCGAATAGGAAACGGGTCGACTCTTTTTTTTTTAGCATAACTGGCATTTTACATTTTACATTTTACATTTTACAATTATATTTTATCGTTCGTTGCTGCCATAAGCTCGTACCGTACCTTCTCCCGGATATCATAGCAAGTGCCGAAAAGACACGTTCTAAACAAGCTTTGAAAAAAAAAAAGTCGATATGTGACCAGATGACGTATCCGTTTTTTATACTGTAAAAGATTCTTAAGGTCAAAAGGCTACGAAAACAAGGTATAGCAGGTTACATGTTACCACTATCAGGTACGTGCTTTAGATTTTTAGCCCCACGTTCCCGAGACCAAACTTCACGTTTTCTACTTGCGAGCCCCAGTTTGCCCCTCCTTTTCAGCCCCTCCATAAAGTTGATTCCATGGCAGCCCGTGGTCGTTGATACGCATCTTTCTGCAGGACCCTTTAATGCTCCCGTTGCCCCCGATTTGGCGCGTTCTGCAAGTTTAGGTACCTAGGGTCGGGTACATTTTATATGTACTTACCCATGTGGTAGGTACTTATACCACACCTAAGTATTATACAAGGTTAGGTATATACGGATGTATACCTATACATTAAGTGGTACCTACATGTAAGTATGTACCTACCTGTATTTATTTTATATAAGCTACATAGTAATGTACATGATGTATGTATACACTGTAGTCCGCTATAATCCCTGTCCAAGAGGAAAGGGAAAGTGAAGGATCTAACTCGAAGTCAGCACCATTTGGGTCAAGCAGCCAATCAAAACTTGCTCGTTTTGGGCTACCCCCACAGACAACACGACAGTCACCATCCCAATCATCTTTCACTTTTGCTAATACCCTTTGACCCTTTCCTTAGATAGATTCAGCACCATAAACATTTTTGTGGTCTTGCTATGGTTTTTGAACCGACTATCTCCTTGTGGTGGGACCTTAGGTATGCTTCACTGGGAAAACGGTTTGGGTCATTTGCTGACCTGGCTATCGAATGAAACCGAACCCGTTAAAGTTGTGAATTAAAAAAAAGGTACAAGATCTCTAACAAGTTACATACAGTTCACATACAATTTTCCGGTATTATATAGAAAGCAGCATTGAACCGCCACCATCAACACAACCACCAACTGAAAAAAAAAGAAGAAAGCTTCTCCCGGATTACAGACGCTTATAAACGTCTGATTACCCTTGGAGAACATTGACATCTTTATAAAAAAAAATACCAAACCTGGATCCCGGTCATAAATCATAAAATTCCCCTTTCTTACCGCCATCCAGAACCGCAGGGCCGAGACTTTCCCCAGAAGGTACAGACTTCTTGTAATTTGGTCTTGTCCTGTCATCAGCCTCGACTCAAGCACCACTCTTACCTACTTGGGTACCTACCTAACATTGTTGGCTGGGGACGTTACATGTGGGAATCAGACGAGAAACAGCCTTTCCCCCTCCCCTCCCCTGGACAATTATTCTTCCTTATCGATCATAAACATTGCGAATTGTCTCTGTCTCTCCGGAGTCCCTTCTCAGAGTATTAGTCGCTACTTACACCGGATCGTCTCACCGCGGGACCCCTTCATTCGCCTTCCCGGTATTTCCAACCTGTGACGGAACCCCGAGTTGCCGACCCCCCCAGAGATCTGCTGTTGAGTGACTGCCGTCATATTCCCATCTACTCCGCCTCGATATTCAACTCATACCAAGTCATATTGGTTGACGGTTCTCTACCGGACATATTGCATTTCATTCGTTTACCCTCCCAAGTTTTAAGATACCATCTCCTATTAACAATATCTATTATACCATACCTTCTATCCTTATCTCGCACGACCTAAGCCTTAACTTTATCAACTTCACTTCAAGGTTCCTGTGAGACCTTGGGCGTTGTTCGTTCCAACTCATCTCGATCTTCTCGAAGCCTCAAGTTCCACGACGCCAGCCACTCTCACCTCATGCTACGGTGGTTATCCTGTCTTTCCAAGTACAACTTAGAAGAATCGCTACCCACCGCGCGGCAACCCTGATCAGAAGGGTTCCTTATTATGCGCCTCGTTTACGACTAATACGTTGAAAAGTCAATCCATAGAGTAAGGTTGGGACGAGTTGTCTCTGGGATCTTTGGCAATACTTACATGATCTGTAACATTTCTTCTCTAGCATATTTTCGAGTCAGTCGCGCTGGTGCTACCGCGCGACGTCACGAAAGATGCCTATCATCAATGGACAAAAGATGGCCTGGTGAGTCAATTACAATTTCCTATTATTTCCTTTTGCGCAGTATCATATGAAGAGTTTCGGAAAGCTGCATGTTGTCACGCTAAGCCTAGGGTGTTTCTCCTAGCGAACTGTCTCCGTTTAACAGTAGGAGTTTGTGTAACAAAGGGCTATCGTAGTATATTTGAGGAGCGGATATAGCCTTGGCTATCTTCATTTGCTGACCATTTTTCGTGTTTTCAGTGAGCCATGCATACGAGGGCATCGATCGACCAAATGCGCGCATTTGGGAGATCGTATGTTACTGCCTGTGCGAAAGCCGGGTCGACCGCTGAGCACCTGTCCTCATCCGCCGGGCAAGTCGTGTCAATGCCGGAATGTAACGGCCGCGCTCCCTAAAGGAGGCGCATGTCGATGTGGTGGTAGTCCGCCTACTAAGACTAACGGTACACCAGCCATCGTCAAGGCCGAGCCTTCGGACATCCCGCCGCAATCACCTACGAAACAAGCGTCATTTCGAATACAGAAATCAACAGCAAAGCCAAACCGGAAACAATCTGCTGATGCTTCCGCTTCCGCTCTACAGCGCATGAATGCCAACAGTTTAAACTTGATTGGCGCTGGTAGTATCTTACCGACATCTTCCGCGAATGTCATCTCTTCCTCTGATTATACGAATTACATCCCACCTTTACAAAATGGGAACCACCAGTATCCCCCTTATCCGCAGATAGCCTCTCGCCTAGACAGGCCATTAGACTCGTCTCTCCTTGCCCTAAACAATGGCCTTTCGAACTTGTCGTCAGCGCAACCTTCCAGAAACGGGATTCCAGATCGTTCGAATAACTCAACGGTTAGTTCGGAAACAATGACATCTGGCGCATCTGGCGCATCTGGCTCGCCATACCATACGCCGACTTCAAGCACTGGGGATTCTTCTCAGGAACCATCATTAGATCAACCTGGAAGCTGCTGTTCTCGAAGAGCACAACAACCTCCACAGGTACAAACTCACATACAATTCCAGAGCCAGGTCCAAGTTGGATCCCAACAGTCACCAAATATGATGGGCTATATACCCCAGGTCCCCATGGACAACGGCTCCATGACAGCACAATTTCCGCCACAAGTGTCAACTGAACAGCAAGTATACCCTATGAACCACTTCCATCAACCAGCTCTATACTCGGAGCAGGCCTCATTTGGAACGTACCACTTCCCACTGCAGCAGTCGCAATGGGAGCAGCTAGTAGCAAACCTTTTGCCTCCGATTGAACCGAACGGAGGCGTCCCGGGCTCCTACACAAGTCACGTATGCCACTGTGGCCCTGAATGCGACTGTCTTGGGTGCCCTGCCCACCCGTACAACCAGGCAACATGCCAGTATATTCGAGACATCATGGCTTTTCAAGAAGAGCCCATGAACGGGAAGGTCGATACGAGCAGTTCTTCAATACCGGACCCGCCGCTGGCGGTAGGCGAGGCATCACCACCACCAACACATAGCCCAGCCGATACGGAGTCACCGGGCGCGAATGATTTAAATTTATCGCCTAGCGAATTTCTTTTTGTTGATTACGGCCATGGAATGTGCGGATGCGGTGACGACTGTGCATGTGTAAATTGTATGATTCATCGAGATCCCTTGGACGCGAAGATGCATGGTGGGACCCAGGACAAGACTCCAAATTAAGGGAGAAGGATAATATGGTTATTCTTTTCGCGTATGGGCTAACGTCCAACTACACGACGCCTCTCAGACATGATAATGCGATAGATGAATTAATATCCCCGAGGATTACGGATGAAACCCAGGAACACCGAACTTGCGGACGTATATAGCCAGGGAGCAAAGGATGTATATATTTAAGGAACCAACAAAGGAACGTGAGATATCTTATTCCCAGGAAGAGATTTTAGCGGTTATCGAGAAACCCGTAACGGCGACAAATACCAACAACATGGACCCTGCGACAGCAAACTCAACCGGAATTTTGGAGGCTGAGTAGTCGATACTCAATGAATATCAGTGGACGTTCGTCTGTTGGCATACCCCCACCTAGTGGGGGGATACTATCGCCGACGAGCCCCAATCGGCTATGCTGGCGTCTTCCGGAGCCTTGATCAGATTCAGCGAATAGAATTCAGAGCCAGATTGTCTACGTCCTACGCTGGTTCTGTACGAGTCGGCGTTCAACCGGCTCACCCGACGCTTATCGGGAACTTTCACAGGACTTGGTGGGACGTGACGAGTAGGACTCGGCGCAGATTTACCAACAGGGTTCGTGGTGTGACCCATTATGTTCGATACGTAATTTAGGAGAAACGGATTGATAGTAACGGCCATATACATACGGGTCGAAGCTATGCCGATTTACTTGTGCAAAATTTCCCGAGTTTTTACTTCGGTTGACTAGGTATCCTGAGCTTTACAATGCTCCTCCGTTACATAGCGCAGCGACACGATTTCGTACAATAGAATTGTTGTACCTCTCTCGTACTTGATGTCTGTTTGGTGTTTACCTAGGTACTTGCGACGAATCAGCATTTTGACTTTGTGGTTGTAGATTCCATTTTAAAAGGGGCTTTGTGGTTAAGGTAAGTTGGGTAAGTGGGATGTTAGGAAATAGGCAGAATGCATCTGTTTAGCTTCTATGTTTAAGTCAGGTAATATTTGTCAGAAATATGTGCTCAGAACCCTGATGGGCATTTTCACATTTTAGGGACGCTTATGTAAGTGTCATATAATCCGTATGCATAACCCACATTCCGCATAGCTTGGCGTTGCTTGGTTCAAATCTAGAACTAACATTAGCCAGTCAATCCCCCCCAGATTACTACATTTTAGCCTGTAAGCTTCTTCCCTGTATAAGGCACAACGCACAACGCACAACGCACAACGCATAACGCACAACCTACAACCTACAATGTCCTCTAGGAACGAGCGACAGCACCAGGGGTCCCTCTGCTGCGGCTTCGGATGCACTTGAATCCTACTTGACAGCCCTATTTAACCCCCCGTTGCGGCTACTATCGTTGCATTCATGGCGGATGCTAGCGGCTACCGAGACCGCGGATTGGGAGACAACCGACGTCATTCAAATCATAAGCGAACGCGTGGGGAAATACGCGGGGGAGATGAAGACGAGTTAGATGATGCGAAACGTGTCAAGCGGAGATACGACGATTATGAGAGGGGAAATAGGGAGGGGCGCGAGTATCGGTATGACGAATCTCGACACTCCTCTAGGCGGTCTGATTCCGTGTCACGACAGAATAACTTGTCGCTGAGAGAAGGGAGAGAGGAATATCATTCGAAGTCCTCTTTCCATTCCCGGCGCTCACCTTCGATGTCGTCAGCGCGACACCATCATTCGTCGGATCATCATCATCATCACCACCATAGGCATCGCCGCTCTTCGACCCCATCGACCCGCACTCTAAATGAACTTCCACTAGGCGCAAGAGCGCTAGTCCGCTCCGATTTCGAAACGTTCAAGCCACTATTCGCGCAATATCTCGAGGTGCAGAAGCGCAAAGATATCGCGACGTTGGACGAGAGGGAGGTTAAGGGCCGTTGGAAGAGCTTCATTGGGAAGTGGAATCGCGGGGAACTAGCTGAGGGTTGGTATAGTCCCGAGACGCTCTTGGAGGCGACGAAGGCTGGGTTTGGCGGTAGTACTGGCACACGGTCTATAACTGAAGACAAGAATGGCCCTGTGAAATCGCCGTCGGAGCGGCCGAGCGGATATAGTCGCGAGAGATCCCGTGGGGGTGATGGTTCGATACACTCTGCAGGGGAGGAAGGGGATGAAGACGAAGACGAAGATGATGATGGGTACGGACCCACGTTACCTGGTTCTGCACCTGCACATACCCATCTTCGCGACCAACTCGACACTACGAGCTCCGCGAAGCACGGACCGGGTATACCAAGCCGGCAAGACCTAGACCTGCGACGCGAAAACGCCGAAGAAGAGCGCATGCAGCGGATATCAGACCTGCGCCTAGAGCGCAAAGCGGACCGCGCCGAACAGCGTGCGCGTCTCGAAGAACTCGTGCCTCGCGCAGAACCCGGCACACGGGAGCGGCGACTGGAAAAGAAACGCGAAGTGAATGAGAAGATGCGCGGGTTCCGAGAAAAGTCCCCCGGCGCCATCGGGGAGGTCGGGGAGGCGGAGCTCATGGGAGGCGGCGGGGACGACTCGATCGCCGAGTACAAGCGGCTGAAGGCGGCAGCGGAGAGACGGAAGACGGAGAGGGAGATACGCAGGGAGGAGGAGGCGAGGATAAGGGCGGCAGAGAGAGAGGATAGGGTGAAGGAATATAGGAGGAGGGAGGAGGATACGATTGAGGTGTTGAGGAGGATTGCTAGGGAGAGGTTTGGGTCGGGGTGAGACTGTAGGGGAAGATGCTCAACTGCTGACTTGAACTGGGCTAGGCTTTGAATTTATACTGTGAATAGTACTCAACTGGGTGCCTTGGCGCACTGAGGATCTACCCAATAGTGTAGGGCTCAAAGAGCCATTATCTGTGAACTAAGAGTCCTAAATACCTTATAACTACCTACCTACCTACCTACCTACAATATAGTCAACTTGGCGAATTGTAGAGTGATGTGATGTTCTATATCCACATCCCACATCCCAACCAAGGCTAATGACTACAGGGATCCACACACACAGGACACACCCGCCAATCAACTATGCTTTTTTAGAAAATATAGTATATAAGCATGCATAGTAAGCTCAATTAACACCCAATGGCGTGGTGGCAGAGTGGTCTAATGCGCAAGACTAGAAATCTTGTTCCTTCGGGAGCGTCTGTTCGAATCAGGCCCACGTCGACTTTCTTTTTCGTTTTTTTTTTTTTGTTGTCTCTTCGTGTCTTTAGTTCAAGGGGTGGAATGTCTATCTCATTTTGCGCTACCTATCCCATTCGTACACTTTACTGACTGTATCTTTTGTTGATATAATTGACGATTCATTTTCCTAGGGTTTTAATTTTGTAGTAATTTCTTCCATAGGTGGCGCTTATAGCAAGGTATCCAGGGTATGTATGTTGCCATGTCATATCATCCCGCTGCTTAAGCAATAGATAAGCATCTATTTAGTAGAAATGTTGACGGGATCTTGAGAAGTTCAGATGATTCCTATGAATACATGCTGTCCCATATCTGGCCTGTGTCTGTTCAGTAATTCGGCTTGAAGAGGTAGGGAATGGTTAGGTCCAATGGGTGATTAGAATCTTTTCTAGTTTTATCACAGAAAAAAGGGGCAGTTGAAAGAAATAACTCTAGTAAAGATCGAGAAGCGGGCAGCATTCATCTTACCAGCATTTAATATAAACCTAACTAGGTAGTTAGGGAAGATTCATCCTACAGGATACTTATCACGCCTTTCCATTCATATCACTGCATGCATAAGGATCCGAGCGGCAACCGAGACACTAAATCATATTATAAGTATCTTGATGGGAGACAAGAATAAGTAATTGCCTAAGAAACATGAAATCCCCTTCCTCACTATTATGTATCTCTCTTCCTTACCAGGAGGAGACGGTTCTGCCACAAAAGCCAGATACATGATGGTCCCCTTCAGGCTTGATTCACTAGGGAACTCGACATATGAAATTTGATAAGCAAGGTAAGCTAAAGCAATATATATATGTCCTCGAAGCATGAGTAGCTTCGAAGCGTTCTGCTGATGTTCGTCGTACTGTGTTACCTCTGATCCGTACTCAAAGGTATTGCGCCCAGTTTCAGACCTAGCGTCCGTTCCTAGTAACCCAATAGTTTCTTGTTAGTGGTAGGTAATAGGGACTTGTAAGTGATTCTTACCTTTTCATTCCATTACCACGTAACGTCTGTCAAGAGTCCAGGGCAACTGGTTAAAAATCGCTGCTCGGATAAAGGTAAATCTCTCGGCTGCGGATCGCGGATTCGTCAAGGAACGCGAGGTCTTGCTGAGGCCACGACTCGGGGTCCGGGTTATAGCGTCGAGGGTACTGAAGTTCATGGGCCATGACGCGATCGAGGACTCCGTTGTTCCACTGATGAACCCAGTCGGCGATAGAGAGGATCTTCTTCAACAGGGGGTTCTGCGGCCAGTTGCGTCCGGCGTAGCGGAGGCGGGCTCGGTCCCATCTGTATCGGTGCTGTTTTCATACGAAATATTAGAAAAACAGAATATAGGATGGGGCATCCAGGGGAACGGGCCTACTTACCGCGACATCATTACACTGGGTAAGCAGCATCGCCTCGATCCCCGCGGTGTTCAAGATCCAGGAGAGGGAGTAGCCGAGGCCAGCAATCAAGGCGACAAAGACGTAGACTTCGAGGGACTCGTAGAAGAGGCCGTTATTGATGGCGAGTAGCATCGCAACATTCACAAACAGGGCCAGGCTGATATAGCGGACGAGGACCCAGCACCACCAGATCGTGATGAGTTCGAGGGCGTAGATGACGGGGCGGTATTTGAAGTGGAAATCCGGTGCGAGAGTCTGCAGGGTGCGAAGGAAGAACTTACGCGCTATCACCGTGCTGACGAAGGCGGCTTGGGCGAGGAGGAAGATCAGAGATAGCAGGATGACCTGCTTGATGAAGGTAAAGAGGGCAACGGGTCGGGACTCCATCTCGTCTGGATTCGAAAATAAGAGTGGTTTTTAGATGAAATGGAAGGAGGATAAGAAAATGAATTTCGAGACTGGAACTTCGAATGTTATTTGCCAAGATGTTGGGGATGGAAGAGGGGACTTATATTGTATTTCGCAAAGGATGGAGAGGGATAGATTCTACCTTGCTGGGTGGATGTTGGCAGATTTAAATAACAAAAGATTAGGAGGTGTAGGGGGAGTCATCAGAAGGGAATTGGAAGTGCCCTGCGACCCATTGGGAGAAAAGGCGGGTGCGTTTTAACGAGCTCGTCGACGATGAATGCCATAATACACCCAGGGGCATGCTCCGTGGCTCTCGACTCAAGGCAACGGCATTTCTGAGTAGCGGACACCAGGACTTTCGTCAACCTAGATTATTCTATAAAAGTCATCTATGGGAGATAATCATGTTTTGGCATAGAGCGGGAAGGATGACCGAAATGTTAATATTGCTACATGTGACCCCTTTGGTTGCGTCTCCATGAGATATGCCACAGGAGGTCATGTCTACAGAGCACATTGCCCTTTAGACAAGATAGGTTTATTCGTAGTTATGCCTAGTCACTTGGCGTGCTATATGGTATCATGATTGAGATAGACGCTGTGAACAATACAGGGACTTATAGTCGCCGACTATAAGTTGTGCCCTCAGACTACAGTAGACTGGAGACCCACAAAGACAAGGAAGTCAAATATATAACATAAGGTACTTCTAGGTATGTATTAAGCCATACGTGTTCAAAAACGTGTGATTACTTGTACCGATTATAATCTTACTGAGTAAAAACCATCTCATTAGTCTTATTGTAAGACTTGGGGCGTACTTGGGACGAAAGCATTACCTAGGTACGTATTACATAGGTAAGTATCATTTTTATCATAAAAACAGACGTGAGCACAAGTATTTCCAAAGGACAGGCTACCGTAGGTTACGAAAGACCAAATCCTTAGAAACCAGAAACACTTTATTCTAGATTTGATAGCGAATTGATTAGACGATGAAATAAGGCGACACCCGAGGTAGGCTAAAAATTTATATGCTTAATAAGTAGCCGAAAAGACTTAGGGTAAGGTAGAGAAAAGGAGTTCAAAGAAAAGAGGAGAGAGAGTAAAGAGTACATGAATATGAAAATATGGAAATTCATCAATTAGGACTTGGTATTGAACTACACAAAAAAAAAAAAAAAAGAAAAGAAAAAGAAAAGGTGGTGAATTTCATAATGCTAGATGGTCAATTGGGAGTTATTTTAAAGCACCAACGTCCATTAATTTCGATTCAAGGCTGGTCTAAGACGGGATGTTACCTACCTAGGTAGCCAGAGACAAAGGAATTTACGATATAACATGTGTACCTACGTCGTTAGCTGAAAACGTGGTTTTATTTCATGATGCGTTTTATAAACATGATCACTGTTAGGAATACGTAGGAGCTGGCATGAAAAAGGGGCAAATATACGGCGTTATAATGTATAAGGGGCTGGCATCGCCCTTGAAGAGGATTAGAAATATAAGAGACCAATAAATCGCCTCTGTTACGTAGCCGCTGTCTCTGGTATTAAATCTACCTAGTACGTATGAAATCCATGAATGATTCTCTCCGGCAATCGTCCGATCTGCTGCCCGCTCAAGTAAAACAATCCGTTGCGTCACGCTACAATGCTCTTTAGCTCTTTAGCTCTTTACTGGTAACTTTATCTTTAACCACTAGACTGCAAATGAACATAGCCCAAGAGTGTGCGATCCGAAATAAACAAACCATCCCGTGGGCACAGTACCGCTTTGAGTGACGAACCTTTAACCCCCAACCCCTATTTACACCTGTGTAGGTACCTAGGTTGTTTACCGACGTCCCGCCCGGCGAGTACTTATAAAGAGAAGTTAATTTTCAGCGGCGCAAAGTCGAGCTGCGAGCATGATCGTCGCCGCTGGCGTTCCGCGAGGACAGGGTGACGAGCAGAGTAAAGGCGGGTTTCCATTTCCTGTTCTGGCTTTAGGTCTAGGTCCTCTTCCCTTTTCTTCTCTTTTACCTCCTCCCTTTCCTCCTCCCTTTCGGCCTCTACGCATGATTGCTTCTTCTCCGACATTTTGGACTCGGCCTCTGTAGCAGCAATGCAGTCCTGTTTCTTTTGCATTTCTACAAGTTTGTCGAAGTTGTGCGGCTTTGGGAATTCTGCGCCTATTTTGCAGTATCTTAAAATAGCCTCGGCGGCCGCTTGTATGTGGTATAGCTGCAGGATCTGGTTGTAATCTGCACGGCGTCCCTGTCTGAGGCGCTCTATGCACTGATCTATTTCATCCAGAATACGGTTTCCGTATAAGGTCACGTGTTGCATGAACTTATGAAATGTGTTCTTGGCCATCTTGAAAAGATCGCTAAACGTAAAAATGTCTTTCTTTGATTGAACGTGTTGATTCTGAATTGGATTTTGATGTGAGTAGGATCGATTTGAGATGTTGGACGCCTGTATGAATAAATGTAGATCTTCTGATAGAAGAGGAGTTATGGAACTCAGATATAAATAACAAATTTGATTTATTTAGAAACAGAGCAGACGTTGTACGACGTTAGACTCGGTGGGAAAGTACCTTGGTATGTTCAATAATAAACCTTGCTATGACACTTCTCAGATAGCAGTAACCTTGGGAACGAAGAAGAGAGTGAGCTTCACCTGCCCCTCTTGTATACCTACCTACTGGATAGGTAGGTACCTAGCTTTCTGAAAGTGAAGACCTTAGATAACTATAACTGTATACAATGCGGATTTATTAGTAAACCTTACTATTAGACGGTATAGCCTGAATAAAAACCTGTGCCGAACTAAGATATAGGTATGTCTTAATGGGATTTAAGTTTGCAGTTTTCCCCTGAAAGTAACAAGGCACGTCGAGACTCTAGCTTAATGTTTTATAACTTGTTATTGTGGACTCAGAAGGCATACTAATTCACCTGCTCCTTATTAGGTTGGGGTTGCGATTAGGTTTACGATCAGGGTCACTGGGTTTGGTATTATGCTCATTCACCATATATACAGTATATGCTGCCGTGGATAGGTAGAAATGGTACACGAAAAGGCCCGAGTACCAGGCATCGGCACGGGATAACGGGTCAAGTCTAAACACA
Organism: Daldinia sp. EC12; assembly: GCA_002120325.1. Taxonomy (NCBI): domain Eukaryota; kingdom Fungi; phylum Ascomycota; class Sordariomycetes; order Xylariales; family Hypoxylaceae; genus Daldinia; species Daldinia sp. EC12. The sequence goes on from KZ112966.1 coordinate 104,696, forward strand.
TGATTGCTTAATATATAGCTCTCAATATATAGCTGGCTTCATTCCTTTAAAGCGCTTTGGTCTTCACAAGACATGGCAAACCACCCTTCATCGGTAGTGTGAGACTGCTCTTGCTAACTCTCTCGACTCCATAGGCTGGTGTGAAGTCAAATGTCAACAGCACCGTTGGAATGACCTGGGCAGCCAATAGTTCCGCCATTCGCTTCCCTAGACATAATCGTGGACCGCCATTGAAAACCGGGAACTCAGCAGCACTCTTCGTAATCAGTTTTCCATCTTCCGTAAGCCATCTTTCAGGTCGGAACGAGTCGGCGTCGTCTCCCCACCTGGTTGTCGATCTATTCATAGCCCAAGTACACCAAAATACTATTGACTTTTCCGGGAGGAAAGTACCGTCGGGCAGTGTGGTAGGCTTCTCGCATTGCTTGATTTCGAAAGGAATTGGTGGGTATAGGCGCAGGGCTTCGTAGAAGGTTGCCATGGTGTATGGTAGTGATGTGGGGGTGAAAATGGTTGAGTTGACGCCCTCGTTATCAGATGTTAATAATGTCTGCTGGGTATTCTCAAGCAAGGCCCGTGCCTCGTCCCGAATATTTTCGATGACGGAGCCATGTTGCATAAGAAGATATATGCACCACGTTAGCGCCTGCGCAACGGTGTCTCTACCGGCAGATAAATAGTTCAAGGCAGAGTCAGATACGATTTCTCGGTCATCTCCAAAAACTTCTAGCAGTGACTGTATTAAACTGCCAGATACCTCATCTAGTTTATCAGGGGCTGATTCCGGACTGTTATGGTTACCCTGTTTCTTGGTTCTTGAATCCGCGGCATTGTCTACGATCTTATAACCAAAACTGCGAACGGTATCGAGAGCTTCTCTGAACTTGGAACCGGTAAAGCGCTCCGTAATAGACCATAGCGGATTTTGGAAGCGCTCAGTGATTGCACCTGAGGCATAGTCAAAGGCAACGGTAAAGTCATCGTTGGCATGCATCTCCATATCGTAGGCCATCTTTCCCATTAGCTGACTCGTAATCTCGTGAAACACGGATTGTAAATCTACAACCTTCCTGGCACGAGCTTGAGCCTGTAGACTTTCTACGGCGCGGCCAAGGTACCGCGGTAGTGCAATGTCCGTTAGGACTCGTAAATTGGAGGCATTGAGAAAAGCCAAACCGGCTTTCCTCTGGGCTTTCCATAGCTCACCATCGACATTGATGATTCCATTCCCAAACAAGTCCCAAGAAAGCTTCTTAAAGAAATCGCCTTTGGAGAAGATACCTTCATTCTTGAAGACGTAGTCTAAGTTCTTAGGATCGTTAATGACTACGCCTGGAGGCAGTGTGGGGACGCTAACTTGGAACGTCTCGTTGCTAAGCCGTCTTTCGCACTTGACGAACCAGGAAAACAGTTTCTGGCGCGGCCGAAGAAAGAGGATCCCATTTCCTACGAAGGGTAGGGTATTTGGCGGCTTTCTGTCATAAGATTAAACACTGGAGTACAGCCTTGCGGAAGGGTATGTGAACATGTCTTACCTTAATGGAACACCATTTCGTCTAATAACTGGGGTCCGTAATACGAGTTGATAGCATAAAAGAGTCCCAAGTAATCCAAGCCAAGCTAGTCCATACCCTTCTAGGAGAGCCATACTGATATCACAGTTGAGCGTTTTGGGGGACAGCCTCGGTGTAGATACTTTGATACGTGAATGGCTTCATGTGATCCGGTCTAATTTCAAAGGCGTTAGCTCCATTCGTAAAGCGACCGGGATTTATCCTTTCTAAATGATAGATTTTGATTGAGATAGAATCTTATACTGAGATTTGTGGAAGCATTTAGTTAGTATGTTATCATGTTATCAGAATGGGGAATCGCAAACCTGCTATACTGTTGCTTATGACAGGTAGCTTACCTTAGTATTGTTCGATGCTCGTTAGTTACAAAAGCTTTGGTTAATGGTTAGCGTTACAAAGCGTTACCAAGCGTTACCTTCTATCACATGTCGTCAGGGGTACCTCTTTACTTGTAGTTTCAGCCTTACGTCAGTGATGCACTAGAGCATGTGGGTATCCTTCTTAGCCCCTGTTTGGAAGGCTTTTCTCCCCTGACCTATTCGGTACGTATTTTGTAATTCATAAATCTCATTGGCTAGAAGCTCTCTCATCTTTGCCCCTGTAGCTTTCCATCGCGTCAAAGCTCAACTCGAAACCCAACAAAATTGCCAATCATGAAGCTGTCATGATGACGGCGACAAGGAGAGCTAGACAACCTCTCATACTTCGTCCCCGCTCCTTCTCTTGAGGTCGTCCCAAATCCATATTTGCCTTAAAGATAGCTTCGATCGTCAATTGTGCCGGCTCACAAGACATACGAAGTTGCTCATCTGCTTTTGATTTGACTTAACTAGGTTCACTCCACCTCTGAGACGAATTATTTGAGACCTACTCCTAATCTAATATAACAAGTATATGGTGATCTAAGAACCAATTGCTATCAAGACCGTCACAATGTCGACAGCTCCTTTAATCCCTCGATTACATCTCTGGGAGATCGACGACCAGCCGTGGTAAGTACTCGATATATATGCCTACCTCTTACACATACACATGCAATATGAAAACAAAATAAGGCCACAATCATAAGCACTAAAACCACCAGCGCCAGCACCAGCACCAGCACCGGAACTCCGGATTTTCAGCCTCCTTCTAAATTAAAGCGCCACGTGTTGGGTCAACAGATTTTGCTTGGATGATAAGTCCAACAGATCTGCTACCTTGTCGCAGCGGCAAGCTGCAGGTCTTATTCCTTGGCTCTTTGTCTAAACCTGCCCACGCACCCACGCACCCACGCACCCACGCACCACTACCACCACCATGACCCTGACCTTTGCCGTCAGCCTCAAATCCCGCGTCGACGCGCACTCACCTGACTGACTTTCCAACTAACCGCCAATAGGTTCCCCTCCTTCCTCCGCGCATACGTCCAAGCCGGCCTAACCCACGCCTGGACCGTCCACATCCCCCTCCTCCAACCCAGCAGCCCCGCGACCATCGTCGCCGAGACCCTCCGTCGGGTACTCGGCCCTTCCGCCTCGCGCCACACCTACATCGACTTCTGCGCCGGCGCCGGCGGTCCCACGCCCTCCATCGAGCGCGCCCTCAACGCCCAGCTCGCCCGCGCAGCCACCCACCGCGTCCCCGCGACCGCGCGCTCGGGCGTCGTCGACGGCGAGAGCCGCGCCGCCGCCGATAACACCCCCTCCTACGCCGCCGTGGCGAACCCAGAAGCCAAGTCCGCCACCGTCCAGGATGAGGACTGCCACGTCGATTTCGTTTTGACCGATTTACACCCCCACGTCGAGTCCTGGGACGCCGCGTCCAAGAAGAGCGATCGCCTTTCTTACGTCGCCCGCCCCGTCGACGCCGCAAACGCTCCCGCCGACTTGCTCCAGCGGTACGCGGGGAAGAGCAACGGCGGCAGCGGGAAGGGCATTTTCCGGCTGTTCAACTTGGCGTTCCACCACTTCGACGACGAATTAGCCCGGGCTATCTTAAAGAACACGGTCGAGACGAGCGATGGCCTCGGGTAAGTAATCTACCTACCTATTCTATCATTTATTTGTTCTTATCCAAGATGGCATTACGTTAACCAAGTCTTCTGCTAGAATCTTCGAACTCCAGGACCGCACCCCCACCGGTCTGCTGACGTGCTTCGCCTTCGGCTTCTTTATCTTCCTAATCGCTCCGCTGCTCTACTGGTGGTCGCCTATGCGCCTGTTCTGGGTCTACGTTATACCTGTCGTCCCCTTTGTACTCGTATTCGACGGCCTTATCTCGTGTCTACGTACCCGCACCGCTGACGAGGTTGAGGCGCTACTGCGCACCTGTGGCGCGAACAGCGATGGCTGGGAGGTGAAGAGCGGAAAGGAGCAGTTTCTTTGGCCCTTCGGATATTTACATTGGATTATCTGCACTAAGAAATCTACATAAGGACCGAAACTATTCGGGCCGTAGGGTAGGGGGTATGTCGGCGTAAAGCATAGGACGGGATACAGTCTTCTGTACACTCTATATAAAAAATTCTCTTCGTTGCATTCTGCAAGGTACAAAATATATGAAAGCTATGATAATATGTACGAATGGTATTTTCCTCATTCCCCCGTAAATGACGTTGACAATGCTTTCCCATGATAACCGCTAGACGCCCCGGATACTTTCTACATACATGACATTTAAGCGAACTCATCAAAGATAATAAAAAGATGGGTAATCAACACCCGAGGCTGACAAATTATTTCGTCAACCAACCAAGATAATCCACAACAATTAAGGTCACCATGCTGCAATGTGACGTTAGTAAATCATTATTCCGACCAGTTCCGATTTTCGGGTGGGATAAACTTACGCGTGAGGCGCAATTCGCACGTAGTAGGTACCGAATCCACGGTAGAAGCGCGTAAGACCTTCCTGTTTAGCGACCTTGACGAAGCAGTCCGTCATGCTCTTGTACGGAAGTTTGCCATCCGGGCCGCGCTGCTGCTTCTGCAACCTCGTCTTCACGAAGTCAAAAGGCAAACTGAGGAATGAAGCGAAGAACCCGGCGATAGCACTGGCCGTTAAAGTTTGCGACTGAGGAGACCATTGAGTATTCGCCTTGAGTTGTGCTTTAGCTTCCGAAAAGAATGCTAGTTGACCCAAGTTAAGTGACATGGCTCGTACTACCGTCGGTGTCGCACCGGCCCATAAAGCGGTAACGCCTTCGGATTTGACTATCGACGATAAGGCGTCAATAACCGATTTGTAGTTCTTACGTTCAGCGATAGGCTTGAGACCATCTGATTGCATTCGGATAAGCGCGAGATCTGCAGGGTTTCCGATAAAGGCCGCTATTCCACCGGCTGCAAGGCCAGCGCCTGCTCGCTCAACAAAGCTGACCTGCCTGCCCTTCTCCTTGGCACGGGTTGATAGGCCCTTTAGAAATGTGTCGAAGAATCCCAATCTCGCTGTGGTATATACTGCCTGGCGGAGAAGACCGGCCGAGAGACCAGTGTATAAGTCGAGAGCCTTGCCTTGTGCAAGAATGTCTCGCGTAACAGACAAAGGAGTAGGCTTGGGCCCGGTAGCAACGCCCTCGCCAGCGAGTTGCAGTCTGACCTTGATCATGTCTACGGGCTGAATAACGGTGGTCGCAACCATTCCAGAAATACCGCCGTTAAGGAAGGGGAGGGCCGCCCGCATGATAGGCGTATGTAGGAAGTCATTTCCTACCGCAGAAACTGCCTCCGAGCCCTGTTTGCCCATGGCGGACGTCTTGTTTCGTGCTGCTTCCGCGGCTTGCTTGAAGGTGTTGGAGCTCATAATTCCAGTAATTCCAATCGAGAGGAAAGACAGCAGAGAGTCGAAGAAATCGTATACTGATACAAAGCCAAGACCCGTTTAAGCTCTGGGAACGACCACAAAAAGAAAAGGTAGAAAGCTAGTATTAACAACACATGGTTAGCAGTGTGTCCGTAAACACCATTGTGGTGAGATGGTTTTAAGCTTATAAGAAACGCCGGACTACGTAGGGAACTCCAGACAAGGTCCGGAGAAGCGCCATTGGCTGAGGCGCTCAACATCCGCTCGAAAGCATAGCCATAGCCCATGACCGAGGTGTACAACTAGCTAATAGCCGATGTTGTAATTCGGCTCCATTTAGCGGGTATCTGGGTATCTGTTGTGATAGATATAGATGTGGACCGGTCGGGAAAGGTAGGAAGTGGGGTGAGTGTACTTATTAAACCCCGGACAGGAGGCCAAAGAGGTTGGAGCCTTCATCTCGGATACCGCTCCATATTCAAGGTCATATTTTGTAAGGCTGCGCCAATAGGGTATTAAGTTGATAATAGCGGGATAGTAGCTAAACCGTTGAGGATGGCGTTTCCGTGACGGGGCAAACAATAAACGAAATGGGGGGCACCAACATGTGCAACAATGTCTCAATAGAAAACTAATAGATCCCCCGGTAAAGGAATTCTTGTCCCTCCCCAACTAGAAGCTGATTTTGTTACAATTCTCAGCCCTAGATTGAGAGAAAAAAAAATCGAATAAGCCACCGAGACCGGCGGGGATCATAAGTTGAGCTCAACAGGCGAGGGAGAGCTTGTAAGTGTTTGATAACGGTAAATTGGGACGCCGGTGTGTATGTAGCCGCGGATGATGTCAGCAGAAGGAATATTCCGCCTCAAAAATCGAACGAAAGCTATCGGATCTGGTGGGGAGAATCAACAGAACGATAATCAGCGAATTTTACAAAGCTCAAGCATGTAAAAGCACACGATTATAAGCGCGTGTGGCCAGGAACAGGGATTTAAGCGAGGTAAAGATTTGACGATGTGAAGCATCAATTACATAGTAGATGAGAAGGATAATACTTGGCTTCCGAAGATTTGGAGAAGAAAAAGGGAAAAAGCTTAATGAGTTAGATTTGGTAGGCACATGTGCAGGATATATAGGTACAGGTATGTAGTGCCAAATGTAGTATGAAAAGAAGGAACCCGGTCCTTGAATGGAATCTTAATTAAGGAGGGTGACCTCGGGTATTGTCTTGTTGCTACTTGGAAGAACGTTGTTGTACTATTGTATGTTTATGGATATTATGTCGGTCGGGTGTCGACTACCTTCATGTCCCCCAAGTATGCGCGCAAGTGCAAACTCTATATGTGAGATGAAGGAATAAAAAGGAAAGAGAAGTGGGACTTAAAGCTACAGCTACATGTAGGTACGTATAAGTAACTTTAGGTCAGGCATATATAAAAGAGAAAGAGACAATAAAAGGAATCCCGAGGCGAGTGCGTGAATAAGAAGTACCTGTGAACTAACCCGTCGTCCTTTCCTCGATTATCTCGAGTCCTCATTGGAGACTAAAAGTTAATATCCCCTCTATATCCCCTCTATATCCCCTCTATACCTGCCGCGTATAATTCGTGGTGGTTAGGGGGTACATAAGGTTAGGTAGTATACCTGCTGTACTACCGAGGGGGATCGAATGCGGAGTTGACGCATACAATTCATCATGCCGACATCAAACTGGGAATAAGGTCACGCTGTGTAATATTGTGTAATAGTTTCCTATTGTGTGGTTCTGATACCTCTGATACGAATCAACCACTCTCTTTACTTACACCTATCACTTAGTTTCGTTATACCACTTACATAGGTACTACACTGTTTTCATATCCAAGGTAACATTATGTCGATAATTCATTTAATTACAGGTCATTATCTAACTTGTCGTTGTTATTTACTCGGAGCCGCGAAGAACTGTGGATAATACCCGTTGTGGTAGTGTATAAGCCAGAAGAAACGATAGAAGAATTATCATCGTTAACCCCCATAATCATTATGATCATGGCCTATTATTAGGTACTTGTACTTAGGTAAACGTCAAAAGTGGCACCCTACGTAAGCTTAGATGGGATGGGTCTCGGCATTGCGTGGTTGAGATCTGCCCATTCAACCGGAATTCTTATCGGCTGGGGGGGGGACTGATGTTTAAACTTGCGGAAGTCCGTGAGGAAAAAGATTAAAAAAAAAAGGTCCAGGGTGGTTGGGTAAAGTTCAATCTCGGATCAGATGCTGTAGATTTTAAGCCCATCCTCGGAATCATCACAAAGTATCCAAAGGAAAACAAGCACTATCATCTTTTCTTCTTAACTTTTTGACATCTGAACCTTTCTTTATCAATGCCGTGATATCCTCGTCCCTTGTCCCGAGAGTTGGCGGATTGCGGGGTAAAGTCCCTATGCACATGTACTGTACTAGCTATTTTAGCGTGTAGCGCGTGGACCCACATAGCGCAGACACCTTTCTATCGATAAGCACGTGCTAACTTTTGGTCTTTGAGATGGAACAAGTTTTATCGCCTTCACCGTTCCTTTAATTGTTCTAGTAAGTGTTGTTTAAGCTGAAGGGCGTTACTGCGAAAACTTTACTTGGCTGTATACTACCTATTCGGAATGGAATGTGTGGGGTTTTGAATACAAAGAGGGAATAGCTATGATACAGCTATTACACAGGTGACGTCAGGTCACTGGGGGTTTCCATCGCTTTAAAAATTAGTTGAATCTGATAGGTACAGACGTGCAGACAAGGACAGGGCAAATCTCCTCCCGAAAAGGACGCTTGCATTTTCGTCCTCCAATCTAGAACTTCGGAAACTCCAACTTCGTTTCGCCTTGTTACTCCCACTGGAAGCCAAGCTTATGTGAGCGCCTCTCATAGCAAACCACACCTGCAAGTCTAACAGGCCGGACGGGTTGCTTGTGCTGTCACGGGTCAGAATAACAAGCTCGGCTCCAATTGCTCCATGGTTTTTATCAACAGCCCCAATATAGCTACCTACCTAACCGACCTAGCTACTTAGATGGCCTGGTTTGGGGTCTTACGAAAGTAGCGGGCCGCTGTCTAAACACAGATGCTTATACCGGCTGCGAGCAAATAGCCAACTTCCAATGGTAAAACAGATTGTCTGTTATCATTCTTGATCGAAGGACACCGAGGCCAATATGCTATACAGACATATCATGTGTGCAACCTTCGGGATAATAGAGGATGGTCGGGTCGAATCGCACCTTATCCGGACCGCTATTAACCGCACCCAGTGAATGTGAAGTAAATAAACATCTTACCGTGTAGGGCGTTCTTTTAAGGCCGCCTATACGTATCTGCTGGATTATTGTGTTCCATAATGTCGCCTGTTTCTGGATATAAATATTCATGATTGGTCCAGAGCCGCGAGGTTAAGAGAACCCGTCGATGGAAAACGTAGGTGCTGACATACCGGCATCACCGCCTGGAATTAATCGACAGGTACCTAATGATCTATTCCGATGCCTGGAAGTTCCATTAACTTATCTACTCTCCCGGCCTATATCTCCTATATTGAATTGGTAAGCATTTCTAACCAATTGCCATTGCATTGTGTTAGGTTGCCCCTATCCAAGATACAGTTGCCAATGCAACATTTATCACAGTGATCTTCTTCACAGCAGTCCCGACACAACATTTACTATGATGCGGTGAACCGGCTTTAGTGGACCAGCTGGGATAGCCTTCCAGGAGTAAATTATATAGACAACAATGATTTCATATTCTCTACAGGACCGCAATTGGTTCGTCACTTATTGGTGACACCCAGCTAGGGATGACTGACCTCGGGTATAGTCTTGTTATAAAAAACCCGGTCTTCGGTTCGGGTGACCGGACCAGCACGACGACAATTGCCGGGACTTGCCGCCCCTATGTAGTATCTTTATCCACTCTCTTCGAGACGGAGCTGTGCACGTTGACGTTTACTTCCAGCTAATTTAGCATGGAATGTGGGAACTGCGATTCATGTCTAGTGAGGCGTGCGGCTCGACTACGGAGATTAAGCATATTTTGGGATATCCAATCATCATTGTTGGCTGTAAGTCATTTGCTATATGCGGTTAGGATTAGAATGTCGAAGGGAACGTAGTTAATCTTCCTCCATCGGTGAGCAGGATGGTGCCGTTGCAGTAAGCGCCAGCCCTGGAGGCAAGATAAAGGATAGCGCCCGCCATGTCCTTCTCATCCCCGGGACGCTCGAGAGGTACCATGTTCTTGCCGATTCCTCCTCTTTCGATGATCGGGGCTGACATCTCGCTTGGGTAGACTGTATATTAGTTAGTATAATATAAGCAACTTATTCTGCACCCCCCTTTCCCGGACTGGTTTTCCCTTTATAAGGGGTGAAACTCGGAGTTGGACGGTTGAAATTACTTACGGCCGGGACATATGACATTGGCTCTGATATTCCACTGGGGTAGCGACACGCTCAACTGCTTCATCAGATGCGTACAAGCAGCCTTGCTTTGTCCATAAGCAAACCCGCCTGTGTTCACCTTGTTGAAGCCGGCTATACTACTTATAGCAATGACCTGACTTTTCTGCTCAACGTTGCCTTTCTTGTTGCCAGCATCCAAGAGCTTTAGGAATGATATGGCAGTGTACCATACAGCACTCGTGTTGACAGCAAAAGTGTTAGTATAATCCTGGATGGGCACAGATAAATTGGCCTCTATGAATTCATCTAGAGTGGTCTCAGGCGTGGGACGGATTCCATACGGGCCAGTGATACCCGAGTTGCAAACCAGCAAGTTGACAAAGCCGGCATCCTGCTGGATTTGAGCAACTGCTGTCTTCAGGGACTCCTGAGATGTCACATCGCAGGTAATCGGAGTTACATTGCCAGTACCGATTTGCTGTACGGCCTGCTGGAGGACCTGAAGACGTCGCCCTAGTATGTATACTTTAGAAGCACCGTTAACAGCTAGGGCCTTAGCTATCATGAGTCCGATTCCTAAAGCGGGTCTGTTAGGAAAGGTCTCATTGTATTGAGTGTATCATTAACTTGGGCCTTGTTACATGCCTGTTCCGCCGCCTGTAACAACCGCAACAATATCCTTGGCGTTGAACAGGCTCTCTGCACCTAGCGTAGCTAATGTTGACTGCGAAGCCGCCATTTCTATCGACTTTGATAGACGTTCTCTTGATATATAATAATCTGTTAAGTTTAAAGAGATAGGTGGTGATTAAGACGAAGAAGACCGAGGTATTAGATCTTTATATCTTGTAGATAGTTCTCCTTAGTTGCTCGCTGCTCGCTGCCCGCTGCTCACTTGACTTATACAATTTGGACAATACAACCGCAATCTGAATAAGTCGCTCCCTTTTAATATTTATTGAGAAGAGCCGTTATGGGTTTTCTAGTGTTTACCCCGCCATATCATTGATGACTATATCTTCTCCACCCCTCGGTGGATCTTGGAATCGCGATATGCTTAGAGATATAGTGTAGTAGATTCTCGTTCTTGAACACTTGATGGCACCATTCGTTACAGGGATTTATGCACATTGTGGTCGAGGTGGATAGTAAAGAGGTAGAGATATCTGAGAGGTTTTATACTAGAATCCAAAATAGTTGTATTTGGTAAGATGCTTATTGAGCTTATATGCATACAAGATTTGTCATTTTAAGTTTAAGCTTCGGGTCATAGTAATCGCACCTTCCAATATCGTCTTAAGTCGTTTGGAATCTAGATGATGATTATAAGATTTTAGCGTGAACAGCGTAAACAAGCGTAGACCTTGGTAAGCGCATATGCATTGATAATGAGATACTTATCTATGATAAGATAGTATTATTCGTGTAACAAGCATTACGTCTTCAAAAAAAAAAAAAAAAAAAAAAAAAAAAAAAANAAATCGAGCTTTGGAATTTCTCAAATCTCACGTAACCAATCGCAATATTCACAATACCGCTCGACATGCCGAAGCGAAAACGGAATCACGAGCCTAGCCTCGAGGAGAAGCTATCGCAATGGCACAAGGAGCTTGCGCGCGGCATGAAGACCGCTAAGGGTTTCGAGCGCCAGCGATTAAGCAAGCGCATTCGCGAAGCTCAGAACGATCCGGACAAGACGGCGAGACTTGAGAGGGAGGTTGCCGTGCTGAAGGTATATACATGTCTCCCATTTGAAAACCCAATGGGCAAAATTGAACGTGCACTAACATTCAATCTCGCCAGAGCCTCGATCTCCAACAGGCCGCACACGCGCACCTATGCTCGTCGCTTCTCAAGATCAAAGGTGTCGCCGAGTCTCCGAAGATACCCGCCGATATTATCAAGCCCATTCCTAAACCCGAGGGGCTGTCCGAAGAAGAGAAGGCTGCGCTACACAACGTAACGAGCGCTCTATGCAACCGCAAGCAAATCCGCGATGTTATCGAGGAGGCTATCATGGGCACATGCATTGCGCTGAGGGTACCTATGCCGGAGAAACTGAAGAAAGGAAAGGGTAAGAAGGAGAAGAAGGATGGTAGGGCCAGTAAAGAGGAGCAGGCCGACGATATAGATACTCCGAAGCCGATAACGACGAAAAGTACAAGGGGGAAGACAGAAGATGAAGAGTCGTCTGATGCTGAAGAAAATGAACCGGGGCTAGTACTCCTGAAAAGAAAAAAAGATAGAGTTGAAGACGAGGAGGAAGAAGAGCAACTCGGTAGTGACGAGGACGATGAGGCTGGCGATGAGCAGCCGTTCGAAGGTTTCTCCGACAGCGAGGCCGAGGAGAGGGTCTGGTCGCGGTACGACGACTTCGTAGCCGGCTCTTCTAGCGACGAGGAGGAATCCGACGAAGATGACGGGAGTGACGACGACGAGGCCGTCGCAGACAGTAGAGCGACATCGCTGAAAAGAGCGCCGACTGACGACATATCGATATCATCAGCCGGGCCGTCCGAGTCGGACCAAGAAGAAGGCGAGGAGGAGGATGAAGATCAGGAAGACGTAAATAGCGAAATGTCCGCATCTCCACCACCTAAGAGAACCAAAGTTGCCAAGGCGGCCCCAATATCAGCCGGTAACTCGGCGTTCCTGCCCTCGTTAATGGGAGGCTACATATCCGGCTCTGAGTCCGAAGCCTCGGACCTCGATCTCGCGCCCGCGCGCAAGAACCGCCGGGGCCAGCGGGCGCGGCAAGCCATCTGGGAGAAGAAGTACAAGGAGAAAGCCAAGCACGTGCAGAAGCAGCAGGAGAAGGCTAAGGCCGGCCGAGACCAGGGGTGGGACCTGCGGCGCGGTGCCGTAGGGGACGAGGAGGCGTCCAACAAGCCCTGGAAAAAGGGCATCCGGAACCCCTTCGATAATAAACACATCCACCCCGAGCGACAGCAGCAGCTTCAGGGTGGGCGCGAACAGGCCGGCGGAAGAAATTCCGTAGCGGATAGACCGAAACCAAAAGCGGTGCCTAAGAGAGATGATATGGGCCCATTACACCCGAGCTGGGCCGCGGCCAAGAAGGCTAAGGAGGAAGGCCAAAAGATCGAGTTTCAAGGGCGTAAGGTTGTGTTTGATTAAATTCTCAACAGATACCATCTTAATATACTACGAAAATTATTAGGAGAACCAAAGCGAATCGTAGGAAATCATCGATTATATTGGATGCTTAAACTAACTACTCTTTATGTGTTATAAATCACATCAGTAAGAAAATCAGCGCAAATGTCTCTTGCCTGTCAACTTCAACTCGGCCCATTTCTCACCATTGATGACCTCGTGAACATCATGGTGTTACTTGTGGTGAAGGTACCTCTTATACCTAGTGATTTTTCTTTAGAATTCATGAATCTGAAATTCTTCGCAATAGCGAGACTCCTCTAATGTAGCGACATATTCAACGTGTCTTAGACAAGCAGGTAACTAGTCCGAAGGCACACTTCAGCAGTATAGCAATTCGATATTCTTGAATTGCATATATGCAGTAGATTTCAAGGCGAGTTTCGCGAAACATTAGTATCACAAATTAGTTATGTAAAGAAGATGTGGTGCCGATAACTCGCATGCTGGCTAGAAATCAGAGACGACTATAAGTGAGTTCGAGATTAGATGTCGATAACTATGTCGAAGAAATCACATAGATGCCTGGGAATATATTATGGTTAACTTCCAGCATATTCAGAGTAAACGCAAGATCGTCGTTTGTGATCTTGCCTGATATGGTTTCGATGTTGACATAAAGTAGAGAGGAAATGAATGTGATACGAATAAGACCATTGGCTGAATGCCGAAGCCGGATACGTAGTGGTGTTGAGAAAGAGAGATAAGAAGCTGAACCAAAGTAAAAATCATGACTTCTTCATAACTGAAGCATAAGTCGAATAAGACGAGAGTGTCAAAATTGTGCCTCAAATATGCCTCATATTCAGAGCAAAGAGGCAGTTTCACTCGCAGGGGCTCATGTCGAGCACGTATGATAAATGCAAAAGAGGATGCGCGCCATTTGACAATTCTCACGCTAGTTTGCGGCGTTTCACCTTAGATGAAGAATTGGGACTTGGAGGACTGGGATTAGTATTGCTAAGGGTAGGAGGGGCAAGATAGGGAGAATCATCGTCATCATCGTCATCGTCACTGCCTGGGGGAGTTTCTTCTCTGGCGTACTTATCGTTATCGTTATCAGAATCATTATCATCGATCATCATACGTTTAATAGCTTTATTTATTCCCGGGCTATCATCGGGCTCCAACTTCACAGACTTGAGTTTAGGTTCTGATGTATTAGGCCGGGCGTCCGGCTCTGAACGCACAAAAAGCGATTCCGATTCATTATCACTACCGGCCTGGTTTCTAGACTGGCCGCCTCCGGTCTGGTTTACTGCCTCGCTGTTTACCTGTTCCGTAGGGTTATCGACTTCCATTCGCTCAGATGAAGGGCCTCCTGAACCCGAACCCGAAGGAACAAACAACGCGCTGGAACTTCTGCCGTCGTCAATATCCATCCTATCTTCTTCATTGCTATTCCCTTCACCCTGTATCTGGCTATTACGTTGTCGGGACGTCTTGGGTAATGGAACTGTATTATTGCTCCGTGGTTTGTGCGATTTACCAGAGATGCCAGCGTTATCACCGCTGCTGTCACCATCATCATTTGAGTCACCAATACTGGTGCTGTCCCATGGAGGGATGTCGCTAGAATATCCATTAGCTGATACAGTCGTTTCCGAACCGCCGACTAAGTCTAGGAAAGGTGCCTCGTCGTAAAGCTCCTGGATCATATCTGTATCATCCTTCGATGGAATAAAATCTTCAAGACATGTTAACGGTCTTAGGTTCTCCAGCTCGCTCATATGAGCGTCATGGGGTTGCTTTGGGAGAGTTACAACGGTATTTATGTCTTTTATAAACGACCAATCCCGAATTTTCTGACGATGGTTGGGGCCGTTGCTCTCTTCAAAGCGGATCCAGTTCATACCTCGTAGTTGATAGAGGCAATCTATCCCCTGAACTGTCCGCATTGACCGGAATCCCCGAAAATTCGGTTGTCTTTTAGTGCGGCTAACCATAGCCTTGAAAGGGTCGAAGCTCTTGTCCAGAGTTCGATTCTCATCTGATTCACTATCGTCCGACTCGTTCTCATCCGATTCATACTTGCTGGACTTGTCTTCGGTTGGCTCACTTTTATCTATATTGGATACGTCCCTGGTAGGTTGAACCTTGTTCTTACCTTTTTGAATCTCATATTTTCTCCTTACCTGCCCCTCAGATATGTGAACGACCAGTGTGCGAAGGCGACTGGTTTCAGTAAACGAATAGAGACCCAGCGTACGTTGCGAGATTCCCGTTTCGTGCCTAGGCATTAATGCTCCATGCCACATCAGTTCCACGTTCACCAACCGCTGGACACGCGCCTTGCCAATGCCCTGGCAAAAGCGATGCCATTCCCCAAGAGAGCTAAACGCAAACGTATTTGCTCCGTAAAAGATATGGGCACCGATGAAGTACCAGCGCTTGCATACCATTAGAGGACTAAGTACGTCGTTCGGTTTGCGAGCTAGTATGATCTGACAAGGAGATGTACCGAAATGGAATCTCGTGGGCAGCTGGCTCTGGTCTTTAATATCGTTATCGGGGAAATCAACTGGAGGGTTATCGGGATCCAAACGAGAAAGACAATGGATGAGAGTGCCCTTGACCAATACTAGCCCAAATATTTGCGCTTGGATCTTGGATGGAAGCTTTTCGAATGGAAAGCCTGGAGATGCAGAGGAATCATCTGGCTCGTCCCCGCCTTGTGCTCGTTCTTGTGTCAAAAGTCGTGGGTTCCTCTCTTCCAATAGTCGTTTTTCTAGTTCGCGCTTCTCGTCTGAAATCACCTCATTTTGAATAGAAAAGTCGGGATGAAACACCTCTCTTTGAGACATATTCTCCTGCTTGCAACATTCATGGTATATTTTACTATAAAGGTAATCTCCTTCGTCACGAAGATATGCCCTTAGTAGTTGTTGCCATGGCTATATATGAGCGTAAGCATGTTCCTACATGAATAAGGAGGTCGGGGGTGGTACTCACTACGGGAGGCTCACGAATTCCTCTCAAACGGTCCTCTAGTCCTTGGATCTCCCTCTCCTTCTTTCTGATTTCCTTTTTATTCTTTCTGCTTTCTCTGCTAATTTTCACGATGTGCTCCGCCAACCTGTCCATGTATCTCTGCTGGCGATCGAATTGCTCTTTGAGCAGGGCATAATTGTGACCTTCATGGGCTTCATCGAATCCAATTTGACCCATGCTGCTAAGAATACTCGGACTGGCTGATTCATCAGCTGAAAAAGTTAGCTTCACACTTTTGAGAGCAATGGGGCAACATCCTACAATCACTATCTTCCGGCCCCTTTTCATCGCCGACGTTTTCTGCAGCTATGTCTTGAGCAGCATTTGTGGGCGCATTTTCATGGACAGCAGCTTCCTGTTCTTCCATATCATGTTCGTCGTGTTTCTCCACATCGTCGTTATTTACGGAGGGCATATTGACGTATCCCACTCAATAGAAACGAGTAGCGTGAAGAGTATTTATGTCAAGTTATACGAGGCTTATTCTTCCGAAATTAGAAAGATCTAGTTTAATTAATGATCAATATCGGGCTATTCGCATTAGGTTGTTCGTCACAGGGGAAGAAGCCAGAAGTCCCAAGATGTGGCGGGTGAGACCCACGAATGAGCTAGGCATGAAAGGGGAATTGCGATCGTTTTTTGGTATTGAACGATTGTACGATTGTAATGTTAAATTCACAATCGAATGAAGAAGATAGAATGTAGAGAGGTGTTAGGTTTAGCGTAAGTAAATGAGTAAACTCCAAATGATGCTCAGCATGTTAAGAGACAGGTCGATGGTTCTTAGGGAAAGAATGTCTTAACGTAGACGGCTGAAGGTAAATTACATGTGGTGATGGGTGTGGATGTGGTTGGGAGTGCTTGGTGATGGATAGGTTGAGTGTGTATAAGGAGAAGTAGGAAAGACAAGAGGGGAAGGAGCTTTAGGATAGACAGCTTACCGAGTCAGTCGGGAGTAATTTTTAGATAGGTCAGGTATGTCAGTCGGTCTACTGTCTATGGAGATGTGAGAACAATGCGGATCGCCTAGCGTCATGGTTAGAGGTAGATATGTAGTAAAATTGTGTAGATGAGTAAGGTTACGACGAAATGTAAGCATGAGGGGAAAGAAGTGAAAAACCAAGACTGGAAGAGTCGAATAAAATAAACGGACAAAGATTCGGTTAGTTGGATATGGATTCGGGTGGGTTATGTGCGTAGGCGACAGGGGAGTAATAGGTTGTATACGGAAAGGGATTCTCGAAATAGTCGACCTTGGTTTGGAGGAGTTGACTATAAACGTGAGAAGAGTGGTAGCTGGAGATCTACGATGTGGATGATATCGTTGAATAAATGGCCTGGAAAGAAGAACGTACCTTAGGATAGAAGTTCTCTTCTTATACCTATTCTTAAGAAGATAATATGCTGAAAGAAGTTGAAAGAGAAAGGGTAGGATTGACTTGAAGAATGGTCTCAAATAGAAAGAAAGTGAAGATTATTCTTCAAATCGTGGAGTTTGAGAAACGCAACCGCATTTCTTAACAGGTATACCGTGGGCGGCGTATGGGATATTTGGGAAGGAGGAATGAGTATCTGGGGTGGTAGTAGCTGTAGTAGCTGGTAGTGGGTAAACTCTGGTCATCGTATGGCGAGAACGACCCCTTATATTGCTGTTATTGTTCTAGTTGTTGGAGAAATTTAAGTTGCGAATTGCAACTCCCTGTGACGTGAATAGCTTCTAAGACATGCCTCGCACTTACCTAACATCTCCCTATTTTGGCTAAACCTTCAATATTGTAATATTTAAGAGGCCTTTAACGGAGCTATTCGTGCAAGATTAATCCTAATGCCAACTTTATAAGGTCATGTTCTAAATTTTCGGGAAAGACGTGCTAGATACATAGGTAGGTAGTCTTCTCTCTTATCTATAGGACACATGGATTGTAGCCAATATACAAGTCGCTAATTAAACAGGGTAATGCCAATGTTTAAGTATTTCTCTTATACCTAGCATCGAGATCATTCCAGGGTTCTATACTTGCTTCATGGAGCGGAAGAAATCCTATCAATTATATTAGTAACCGACCAAACCAACGTGATTAGAGAACGACACAATAAGACTTACCATAACGCTAGTGAAAACAACTAGGAGGATACCTCCTCCTGGGCCAAGCCTTAGGACTTTAGGCAGGAAACCCTTGTACAGGGCACCAAAGCCCTCCTCCTTCATCACAGTGGCGCAAGCACCCCAAGCCCAGTTGTACTTAGGGGTCTGTCCGGCAACCTTGGGGCTATTTTGAATACGCGACTTGACGACATCCATTGGCGTGTTGACTATCGTACCGACAGTACCACCAATGGAACCGGATATTAGACCATTCATGATCTCGCCCCGCTTGGTCTCGGCCTTAGGTAGGAGCTCTTTAACCTGGAAGATACACCCAAAGTAACCAGCGTTCCATAATATATGACGCCACATAGTGCTTTCAAGACCGTTGTACATGGCTAGAACACCCTCGTTCTTGATCGTCTTGGATACGACATCGATCATGCCAGTGTATTTACCTGCGGAGGCCTTGTCTTGCAGTCTGATCTTGACTAACTCAAAGGGTACGACAACGAAGGACTCGGTGGCTCCGGCAGAGGCACCCGTCAGAATCGATAGCGATTGGTTCATCTTCTCAGCACCGAATGCCTTACGGTAGAACTTTCCCCATTCGTCGTTGGCGGCGAATTTGGTAGCACGCTTCGGGGCTTCCATCAGAATGGGTGCTGTAATACCTCTGTATAATCTCGAAAATCTGCGCTGGGGGTGAGCCTGAGAGCTGCACGTTTCGGATAGATACCCTACCCTTCATTGCGAACGATCTTCTGGAAGCAGTCCAGCATGCCATTGTATGAGTCCGCGCCAGTTCCCTTGCCAGTCTGGAGTTGTCTAATCTGTGGTAAGTCTCGAATGGGGTAACTTGGAGGGTCCCATTATCGCTCACACTCGGGTCTTTACAACGTCCAGAGGGTACCTAGTCTATGTCAACGATGCGCACGCGACAGACTCAAGCGGGGTATGTCATAGTATATACATGGTCAGAATCTGGAAGAGGCGAGTTAATGGTTAGCTCGTCGTTTCCGCGCAGTAGTTTCGAGTGTCATCACTCGCCTCCGAGATGCCGGCGACCGCACCTAAGGTTAATTGTTAGTCCATGGATATATGGCATGATGATTAGTAGAGATGGTTAGGATGCGACAAACCTGCGGCGAAGGTGTATATGAAGGGAAGAGATTGATCTTGAGACATCTTGGGCAAATTCGACCTCTAAATTATAGTGAGCAACCTGCTTTAGAACCCAATTGAAGGTAAAGAAATATTGTGTTTGGTAAATACGTACGTGCGGGTACTGGCGGTTATTTGATCTGACGAGAAACGAATTTCGAATTATAATTGAATTATTGCGATGGCGGCCGCATACTTACAACCCGCTAATCCTAGAACGCCCATTATGCCCGCCGGATCGGAGTTATCAAAGAACCCCACAACCCTTGAATGACCCCAAATCTTCGAGGGACTTAGGTAATCTCTTTATCTATTAATATTACGTACCTTCGTGTTCCTTCGTGTTCCTTTCACGCGTAGATATGCCTAGTGTGTACATGTAAGCAGGTACCCAAGTTGGGTTTCAACTTCGGGGCGTATTTTTGATCACACCAGTCTTTTGAGCGTTCCTCGGTTTGAAAGCTCTACTTATTGCGGATCATGTAGTGTAACTGTAGAAAGCTTATGGAATGTAGGGATTTAAAACTCGTCACAATTACACCTAATTTCTTAAGATGTACCTAGGCATACATCTAAATAGTAGGTACTCAACCGTAAACCTGTAGAGATATGAAAGAATGACACTAAATATCTTGTTTTGTCCGTCTCTTACCTGCGTCTAGCGTTATCTTTCGCGTGTTCATGTTGAATTAAGGTCAATAATACCGAAGTTGAAAATAGCTACCTAGGTATATAAAAAAATCATGATGCACATCTGGAAATAGACGATCTAAACTACTCACCTAGATATATAGATAATGCTTCCGGGCGTAGTAATAACTTAAGAAGTAGCTATGCCAAGTCGAATTCTCGGCATGGATTCCTATTCGTAGCCCTATGGTTCGGCTGAGAGATTGTCGCGATTGCTTGTTCATCCATATGCCCGATGTAGTGAAGCCCAGAGCTTACACTGGAGACTTTGTTGGGGGGGATATGCATATGAACTCCACAGCATCCAATGGTTACGGGTACGTGGGCTGTGGCCATCAGTCGGTTCGTGGATTTTATCTTATACCATTTGAATTATAAGGTTTTACTAAACATTTGAATAGCTTGGCTGTTGTACGTGCTAAGATTGGTTAAAGTTTGCTTGAAACTCCATATAATCGTTGGAAAAGCTCCGGGACGATTTGTGCAAGTAAGGTAACAAGTATAACAAGTATTCGGTACTTCCCATGCATAGTCGGTCTTGATGCCCTGAGGATTTGCCATGCCCTGTCGGCTTGAATTATGATTGGCTCAAATTAATGTCTCCGATGACCCGGCTTTTCTGTAGCGTGGCAGCGTCGCGGGGTTTGCGCACAAACCGCAAGATAGACAGGGTATCGTAGCTACGTATTCATACCCGTTCCTTCCTATCTTCGCTTATTGCTCATTAACGATCATCTTCCATCATCTATGACACATACGCTCAACGAGATTCAATAACCCTAATACAATACCGTTGAAATACCTAAGCGGGATATCGTAGGCAAATTCTCTATAAAATTGTCTGTTATTCGTCGAATCTTCGAGTGGCGACTCCCTACCGAAACGAAGTGTTATCCATTGAATATTCCCCCCTAGTGGCGGCCCTTGATAGGCACGATTCCAACCGAAACAAACCCATCTACGAACCCCCGAAGCGCAAAGTCTATTTGAACACATTCCGTCTCATATAGTCGAAGCCGAGATCGAAATCTAACGCCGTCGCCGACTCTTTCCTTCGTAGTATTCCGCATCGAATCCTTAAGATAGAACCTGCGCATACGTCGCTATAATATCGAGCTCCGAGCGATAACTCTCAGTGGGATAAACCCACCTCCAACATCTTGTCAAGTCGAAGCGCTTCCAATCGCACCTTTAAATAAGCCGTGATCCCCGAGACTCACAGCGAGGTGCAGTTTGAAGTGCTTTGAACGACACCTTACAATCTACACATGAGTCATCTACTTTGGAAATATTATTGGGAGAACGATGTCGACAAATTCTGTCGGCTACTGGCTCCGGCCAGTTATTCCCAGAATTCATCCAAGGTTACGGGTCCGGGAGTAGGTAGTCCTGGCGCATTCGGAAGCTCTCCGCGAGCCACTACCAAATCACGTAAAGTCCCCGGGCTTGGCGTCTCCGTAGTTACGCCTAGGAATGCCGGAAGCAATCTTGGAAAAAGTGAGGTTAATAGTCGCGATCATTCGGGTTTAACCATTTTACTCCGAGCTGCTTCTTCGACTTCATCGAATGCCATCGCTTTTGTTGAAGCCCTCCTTGACCATCCCGCTATCGATATTTACGTTCAGGACTACGAGAGTGGTTGGAATGCCCTACATAGAGCCCTATATAACGGTAATATTTCGATTGCGCGATTACTACTTGATAAGGAACGTAAAGACTTAACAAGCTCTCTTGGCGGAGCCACTGCTACTAGGGTGGGACAGTTAATTAAAACGAAGGATCATGAAGGAAACAGTCCTTTTGACGTTTACAACGCTAGTATTGCTTTGCGAACTTTGAAGGTTTCAGAAGAGCGTGCGAGCCAGGAAGATGATGGCTCGGACAGTGATGAGGGTTCGGCCGGTGAAGAAACTAGGTAGGATAGAGATAACCAAAACTGTGCCCGAAGTTGTTCTCGCTAATAGGTCGTATAGGCATCATAGCAAATCTGCCGCTTTGGGTGAAGAAGTCTTCACCTTCGGTAGCAATAATAATTTTTCCCTTGGCCTTGGCGATGAAGATGATCGGCAGTTCCCAGAGCGCATCTACTTGAAACGTCCTGCCCATCTAATTCAGCACTTTTATGATCAGTATCTTGAGGAAAGGAAGCTTCAGTCGAACATGGAGGATTCAATATCTCGCGATTTGTCGCAAATCCCAGTTCTCGTTCAAAATCGGCCTTTGATGATTCAAGATGTAGTGCTCTCTAAGCTACATAGTGCAGTCCTCACGACCGATCCCATCTCTAATCTCTATATTTGCGGCATTGGGCGTGGTGGTCGCCTTGGACTCGGTGATGAAAATACCAGGTTTAGTTTTATGCCTGTTCAGGGTGGGTTGTCTGATAGGAAAGTCGTTCAGATCTCTCTAGGCCAAAATCATTCGTTAGCTGTAACAAACACGGGAGAACTTTGGACTTGGGGCTCAAATACGTATTCGCAGCTTGGCATTCCTCTACCTGCACCGGCAAAACCCGATGAAGAACCAATAAGTACAACGCCTCGACAAGTATTTGGCCCATTGAAGAAGGAAGTCATACTCGGCGCTGCGGCTTCTGCTATCCATTCTGTAGCACACACGGGATCCTCTTTGTTCTGCTGGGGAAAAAATGTCGGCCAACTTGCCTTGATGGATGCGGACTCTAGATCTCTCGAGGTTCAGCCCATCCCCAGGAAAGTTGCAGCGACTCTTCTTTCCAGCCATTCTTCAATCGTTATGGTTTCAGCCATCGATAGAGCAACATCTTGTCTGTTCGAGGACCATACCGTATGTGTCTTTACTAGTTACGGCTATAACATGATCAAATTCCCTACATTCGATCCATTCACGAGTTCACCCCTTCAGCGCTCAGTACAGTTCTCTATGTCCTCCCGTTATGATCCTGGACGCCGTGAGATTCATCAGATTACATCAGGTGGAGATACCATAGCCGCGATCACGGGGAATGGTGACCTCTTCACAATGGCAATTAATCATAGATACGATGGTAATCAGTCTGCCGCCTCGACGACTAATCCTTCCAAGATCAAGGATGCGGTGACAACGCCGCAGTGTATTTGGAGTTCGAAGAAAGATGGCGTCAGGTCTGTAAGTGTCGGAGAGAATGGCTCTGTTATGATTTCTACGCAGTCTGGAGCAGTCTGGCATCGCGTTCAACGAACGAAAGCCAAGGACACTAAAGCACCGGCGACGGCGGATCCTAATAAACGCAAGGACTTCAAATTTCAGCGTGTGCCCTATATTACCGATATAGTTGCTGTTAGAAGCTCGGCCTTCGGCACATATGCTGCGGTTCGGAAGGACTGCAACGTAACGCGGGAGCAACTTGAGATCGATGACCCCACCCTGTGGGAAGATATCGCTCCCCTATTTCCTCTTTCTGGATTTAGGGCTCTGAATTCCAGAGCGCGAGAAAATAGGGATACTTGGAAGTTCCAGGATCCCGATGTGCTGAAAGGCCGAGTAGACACGCTGGCATACGAAGTGTTGACATCAACCGACCTTGAGGACGATCTCCAAGTGCATCTTAAGAACTGGCATTTTCACCATGATGGCCTTGGAATGGTTATTCGTGCTGCTGCATTCCCGGATTTGGCTATTCCTATACACTCTTGGCTTCTATCAGCTAGAAGCCCGTTACTTCGAGCCGGATTACAACAGTTCCGAGAAACTGGAACCTATGAGGTTTCAGATTTACTCACTATCAGCGAGCAGGGCAATGTTATAATCGTGGAACTTACTGGCAGTGTCGACATAATTACTCTAATGAACCTCGTCGTATACTTATATCGCGATAGAGTCATCCCTGCCTGGAATTTCACGAGGCAATCCAAGCCTCTAGCATATAGATATCGTCAAATCCGCACGGAACTCATGAAAATAGCTACTAAACTTGGTATGGTCGATTTAGAAGCAGCTGTCAGGATCCAGAGCTCACCGCCTCGTTCAATGAACAAGGACTTCAAGAAGGCAATCGAGGATGCAGCATTTTTTGAAGATGGCGACGCCCTTTTGGAACTTGATGGTGACGAGATCCTAGTTCATAGCGATCTACTTTGCCAAAGATGTCCGTGGTTTCAAGGTCTTTTCAAGGGTCGTTCCCGTGGTATGTGGCTGGAGAGTCGCCGTACGGCGCAGAGAGATTGCGATTACATCAAGATCGACTTAAAGCACATGAACCCGGAATCATTCCATTATGTCTTGCAGCATCTATACGCCGATATTGGAGAGGAGCTCTTCGACGATGTTGTCGCAGAAAACCTCGACGAATTTTCTGAACTGGTTATGGAGGTTATGGGCATTGCTAACGAACTCATGCTCGACCGTCTGTCACAAATATGCCAAAAGGTGATAGGCCGTTTTGGTAAGTTATATTCCACCTTTACCACATCTAGGCAAGGCACTTATATAAATAAACAGTCAACACTCGGAACATTTCAAATCTGCTGAATGCCATCAGCCCTTGTTCTGTTACCGAGTTTAAGGATAAGGGACTAGAATACATCTGCCTCCAGATGGAGTCAATGCTTGAGAATCAGTAAGTCACCCAGATCTTGAAATCAATGTACCAATTTCCCCTAGAGATTTATCTTCAAATATCATCTGTTATGGCCCGATCTAGAGAGGTTAAATATCTGAAAAGGCGGGTTGGAAAGCTTTGTTATTGGGCTGGACAGTTGAACTTGGTATCATAGAAACTGTAAAACTAACACGTGGATAGTCTACTCGACGACCTCGACGAGGATCTCCTCTTGGAGTTAGATGAAGTCGTCAGAGATAATCAACTAGCTAGCTGTCCCTTTGCTCGAAGTGGAAGAGCTGATCTACTCCTCCACGAACGTAACCCCGAGCTAGCACAAGACATCGAGGAAGAGCGACACAGACGGGTAAAAGAAATGGCATATAAGGTTACTCAGAAAGAAGATGAGAGGAAGCTGTCGACTTCGTTCAAATCTCGAGTTGGGAGCTTAGATGATTCTATTAGTGTTTCGTCAATGACAGACCGAAGCAGGAAAAAGCCAAAGGCTGTCAGGAATGAGCCTTTTACCCCCGAGCTTCGGCCAAAAGACTCGCACGCGGACCTTATCTTTGCTATGGACGAAGAGGGATCGCCTGGTGGCACGGCTCCTGTTTCTCCAAGTCCCCAACCGCTGCAATCCAGGGAGCAGAATGAACTGGACCAGCTTTCAACACTTGCTGGTCCTTGGAGGGATTCAAAAGGAAAGGTTGTTGAAGATCAAGCTATTCCAAACTCTACTACACCAACTTCAATGCCAAGACCAAAGCTTGCCTCCACAGCGTTGCAGAATGGTCCTACGAGGCGTGTTGCCTCAGGAGGTAATCCATGGGGACCATCTTCGCTACCAACTTCGCGATTAGATCTACGTGAAGTATTGGCAGAGTCTCGACCAGCTCAATCGGCCTTGTCTGCCGAGTTAGCGGCCGAGAAAAAAGAGGCAAGTAGCAGGAGCACTCCGCAGAAGATATCTCAAAAGGAGAGGAAAAGACAACTACAACAGCAGCAAGCTGAGTTAGCAGCCCGACAAGAATCCCAATCACAGCAGTCTCAGTCGCCGTGGACAAAGGTTGGCGAGAAGAAGGATTCGCCTTGGCAAAAGACTCCTCTCGCCTCAAAAGCGTCTTTGACGGATATTTCGGAGCATTCACCGGGATTATCTGCAGGTCCACCGAAGCCAAAGCCACTTCTTGCTGCAGAGGCATCGTCAAGCAAGTCCATACCACGGCGCACGGCATCCCCAGACACTAGATTCCCCGGTCAGAAATCCAATAGTGGGACACAAGTATCCACGCCTTCTACTCAATCCAAGTCCCAACATCTCACCCCCCACTCAAAATCCTATATTAAACGTGCACCTAAACCGGAACAGGAAATTGGTCTTGGGCTAGCCGACATCATTGGAGAGCAGCGACGCGAGCAGGAAAGTGTACGCGAAGCAGTAGCTAAGCGCAGCCTCCAGGAAATCCAACAAGAGCAGGCGTTCCAAGAATGGTGGGATCAGGAGAGCAGGCGGATGCAAGAAGAGGAAGCGAGACGAACTACTCGCGAAGAGGGAAAGGAAAGGAAGAAGGAGCACAATAACAGTCGGAGAGGCAACCGCAACAACAAGTCAAAGGGGGTTAACAGTAATCGAGCCAATAATGGTGGAGGTGGCAATAATGCCTCTTCTAAAGCTGCAGATGCAGGGCCCAGCTCCAGCTCGAGAGGACGAGGACGTGGAAACAGAGGAAAGGCAGCATGATAGACAGTAACATGTCAGATTAACCAAGGTCAAAGGCGTACCAAAGTCGGTGGGCCATATATTAGGTACCTACATACGGAGTTTCGGCAATAGGCTGTAACGCATACCCAGAGCTGCTTCGACTTCGAACAAACGAGTTTGCTTTCTGCCGGAATTGTATATAAAGAGAAATACGGGGTTAATGGTCGTGTTGTAATATCACGAGTGTATATATCTTGCTATCCTGCTTATAATTATGGTCTCTTCCCTCTTCCTATCTTGCGAGAAAAGATGCTCCCAGCTTGTCTATAAATCTGTATACGGAGTTTAAGCCCTTGAGATCACTCTCGAAGGAGGGGACGATTAGAGGTAGTATGCGAATTAAGCATAGCTTGAAACTACATGCTTCCTCTACATAGTGCTAACATTGCGGGATTCTAGCCCCCGAACAAGTTCTTTGCTTTCTGCAGGGCAAAAGTGGGTGAAGGGGGCTCGACATGACAAAGGATAAGTAGGTGGATTAAGGGGATCCCAACTAACTAGGTAGACTTGACATTGTTACTGGGTCCACTCGTAAGTCATCTCATTATCTTTGTCTGCATGACTTAAGCTTGTCAGCGGCCATGAACAATACGGTTATAATGTGTTTAGATAATATCATATTATAGTATTTTTCAAAGTCTAGATACATAGGTATATAAGTCATGCTTAGGAGATAACTGGAGTAGCCACGCTTGTATCAGAGCTTAGTTAAAGTCGGTATCAAGCGTAGGTTGTCTCTTTCACAAACCCTCTACTGCTCTAGTGAATAATAGCCTTACTACCTTGATTAGAAGCCAAAGGAGACTAAGCTTTTACCATGGAGGACACGAAGTTGGAGCAAAGTTTGACCACGGGCTCTTTCCAGGGCCTTTCCGTTGAGGTTGTTCAAAGTATCATGTGCCACCTTAGCTGGGATAGTATTATAAAGGTCGCGGAAATATCACCTTCATTCCTTTCCATACTCGAAGGAGCTGGGAAGACCATCTTCTATCACGTTTGCCTCAAGGAAATAAGCCGGGAACTCTTCGAGTATGGTATAGTCCGATACGCCTGTACAATTCCAGCACTAAGGGAAAGCCTTGATGTCATAATCGGACCTTCCACTCGTCCCCTCGACGCCACGGTCCAACTCGTCGACAAACGGACCTTCAATCCCAGCAAGTTCGACCTGCCGGCGGAATACTGCACGATGGACGCCTTCCGCAATATCATGGAGTTCCACGAGAACGTAGCTAAGCGCGTCTGGGTTTACGAAATGTTCGTGCAGAACTTCTATGCGGCGTTCGACGGCGATGCGGAAATGCTAGCTAGTCGCACGCGCGAAGAGATTATACGTACAACCCTTGCTTTATACGCGATGGAAACGGCCAGGCTGCTCCTCCCGGACGAGTTCAAGAGGTGCGCTCGCGTTCTTTTCACGGTCAGGTTTAGAGTTGATCTCGAGAGCGAACAGGAACATTGGGTGAACGTGGCCCACGCACCAAGCGTCAAACCACCTTTCCTCGTTACAAAACAAAGTCTGACGCACTCTTGGGACCCGTTTGAGTATTTTATTTAGCACCTCTTAAAGGAATGCCGATAGTTACCAAGCATGGAGACGGTAAAGCCAGCCTTATGGAGGGCCGTTTTTAGCGTATTGAGGTTATATACCTTTATCTTGGCTTTGGGTAACGATGACAATAGAGCTTCGAGGCTTAAATAGAATATAATAAATAGTCAGGAACTCTTAGAAATGTGAGTTAGCAAAAGATACAAGCGCTAGAGTTGATTGATTCCCCCAACGTTCTCTTTTTATCTCTACTCTTTCCAGCTAAGTTAAACTTATTTCTTTTCATCTTACAGAAGAGATGGCTTAACCCTATTTCTAGGTAGCGCATTAATAAATACTGTTTATTCAACTCAAAAATCATTAGTTTGTAAATTACTTATAGGTTCTATTATTACCTTACCATTCGATCCTATACACCTATTTCCTACGTAATATCGCTATACCAACGAAGGTCAAGACAAGGTAAGCTAGTTTTTCAGTTTAGTACTATAATATAAGTATGTGTAGCATGCTCTGGGTATGCTTAACGATATGGTACTTTTGCGGGAAGCACCCGTCTGCAGTGAAACCCTGGGTTACGAAAGCTGCCAATTGTCGTATGATCATAGGGACTACGACTGCCGCGGAGTTTCTGGGAGGAAGCCCCTCTCGGAAACCTGCCTACCTATAGGGATGAGTTATGCTTCCCCTCTAGTCCACGAGTACGAATCGAGTGGTTGGCGAGTCATATGCAATAATCGCCCTTGACGGGTTCTTTTACTCAGCGCAATATGCGCCATGTAATTTGATCGAAATGACGTGATGATAGAATTATTCGGGTTCTACTGGTCATATTATTAGTTACGTTGATATTAACTGTAACACTTGTTATAGCGGCATGAGTTATAACCGTTTGAGCTACCTTGGTGGAACTTGGAGTCGATTTCGTAGTTGGTTCTATATAGGGTTTTCGTGTTGCATAAGAGAACTATTAATATGTATAACCTCTCCCGGATTAGAGGTATCCATTTCCTTGAGCACAATCATTCGTTTACTAAACAAGTACACAGCGGTGTGCCGATGCTTCCATTGAACGAACTACATGTACCCAATGAAGTGTCATTGTAGAAATGCCCCTGACTATAAAGAAACTCGAGAAGCTTATGCAGGAGTGAATGGAGCTAATGGGATGTAAGTTTGCGCTAATAAATCTAGCCTGTTGGACCATCTAGCACTTGCTTGTATTTGCCGTATTCTAGTTTAGTCCCTTGAAATAAATTGACACCTGGTATACTACGAATGCGCCTGTCTATAAAAGAGATGGGCGTGTAATGTAAGTCAAGAGTTTATTTTATTATTTTATTTTTACTCTTTTTTTTTTTTTTTTTNTTTTTTTCTAATATCTTGTGATTGGATCTAACTCCCTGATGTAATAGCCTATGTTGTGACCCATCCGTTTTGATCAACTTCGATGATCAGCTCAACGGCACCGGCTTTGCCGTTGAAGAAAAAAAAAAGGAGCTCCGACCTCTGCCACTTCTGTAACGCAACTAGTACGACTCTAGCGCACATCAGGCATCAATTATCGAAGTCTCGAGCATTCCCTAGCCACAATTTCATCTAGTCCAGGCTGTCTAGGTTTGTCAAAGTTTCGCATATCCAGTCGTTCGGAAATGCCAAGACCCGCACAGCCACAAGACTGACTACTAGAATCGTAGCATTGTGCCGAGTATCCGTTTTATATCCACCGGCGAGTCAAATCATGTTGTGTACCAACGTGTATCGATACGTGCGGTGAGTTGTAGCTGCCTGTAGTTTCGATTTTTTGAAGGAGGTTCCATGGGACTAAAACGTAACGAGCAACCTAACAATTGGAAGTTACCGCTTTTACTAGATAATATGGACAAAAGATCTAATTACTTTGGCTAGAGGCTGTGTAAGTATCATACATTAATTTTTCATGTAGTAGTGTATGCCCACGTCAGACAAAGTGGCACAGCCGAATCACTAAGTACGCAAGATGTTTGCCAGCACTTACATAGCACATTAACATAGGTACCTATATACATATACATATATATAGGTATATATATATTAATCTATATCTATCCTTCATTCCTCTTGGCTCTTCAACTTTTTTACATTCGATAACTATACCAACCTAACCTCTACAACTTCCCGTTTCCTTAAAAAAAAAAAAAAAAACTAACTTGACTGTATCAACTACAACTCGGTATACCAAGATGGATCCGAATTACGGCAATCAAGGCTACGGAGACGATCGGCGACAGGGTGAAGCCTCCTCTTACTATGGTGGCCAACCCAACTCTCAATATCCTCCTTACTCTGGCGGTCCGGAAGGACAACAAGGATATGGGGGACAGCCCGGATACGGACAACAAGGTTATGGGCAGCAAGGCTATGGACAACAAGGGTACGGACAACCTGGCAACCCCCAATATGGGTACGGTGAACGGCAGAACGAAGGTCCTTATCAGTCCGGACCTCCCGGTGCCGGCCCGGGAGAAGATGGCGACCGTGGTCTGATGGGAGGACTTGCGGGTGCTGCCGCTGGTGCTTACGGTGGTCATAAAATGGGACATGGAATCCTTGGAGCTATCGGAGGCGCCATAGCTGGTCATAAGCTAGAGGACTACGTCCATGATCGCAAGGAAAAGAAGGAGGAAGAAAAGCTATATCAACAGCATTCGACACCGCCACCTGGCTATTCGGATTCTCACCATCACCATGGCCATCACGGTGGACATCATTCCCCAACTCGTGACAGGTCGATTGGAGGCTTCGCTGGCAACTTCTCCTCTTCATCGCGCGATATCCACCTTGAAGGAGATTACGATCTTCGTGCCACCTGCGAGCGTCGCGAAGGAGGAAGCCACGTTAGCACCCTCAACCTCAACGAAATCCTCAGCAACGAGGACGGACATTTCCGCTGGGCGAGTGGAGGATCCGGTGCCAGCAGCATCACAGTTCAGCAAGGTGATACTCTAAGAGATATTGCTCGACGACACAACTGCAGCTTCGAAGATATCGCAAGGAGAAATAACCTTGCTAACCCAGACATGATCTACCCGGGACAAACCCTCCAGGTGCCGGGCCGAGTAACCGGAAACTTTAGTTCTTCGGCTCGGGACATCCACTTGGTCGACGGCGGACGGGTCCTAGAGGCGGAGCTTTGCGATACCAGAGGCGAATGGCATCGCCGTCGCATCAATTTGGATGAGCGCATCGGAAACTCGGATGGACATTTGCGCTTCGTCTAAAAGACTGGCCCAGAGGATTATGCCAGGTCTAAACAGGAATTATAATTAGGTACCTAGGTAAATTAGGGAAATACAGTGCGTGTTCTCTATAGGAACAAAACTCCCCAGGACAGTTAACAAATATATTGCTAATTGATATTAATATTGATTTGTTTTGAGTGGTGTCTCTTATGTTGTGCATGACTTGATGGGGAATCCCTCTTTAGCTTTTCCAAGTACCCCTGACAGCCCCCCCCTTTTCTGAGAGTCGATCTTATGCCAGTGCCCGCAATTGCAGCCCAGAGTACAATACAAAGAGTACCTATATTGTAGTCAAACAAGCATCTAGTGAAGTAGTTGATAGTTTTGATAAATATTATGATGAATGGAATTGAGTTAGATTGAGAGGTATCAATTCCTTGGATGAAGTCTCGCCAAGACTGACCTACATCACAAAGTACGGTACGAGAACAAAGCCAACCATTAAATCAAACCAACAGACAACACCAACGTGTATGGAAACTAACAACCCGTATATTCAATAGGTCAGGTGACCCCAGAAGGATCAACCATATAACCACTTATAAAATAAGCCATCCTGTGCCATAGGAATTGTAATTTCTATCTACTTCAAAGGTAGCAATTGCAAACCCCGCAAACTTCATCACATAAATCCTACGCTACCAACCAACCATTTATTTCGATATGGCGACTTCTACAACCCAGCCCATCCCGTATATTCACCTGCTCTGCATGTATGAAACCGCCTCGGATGCCTTCAACCGAGAGGTACAAGAGCAGGGAATTGATCCAGCCTTTCTCAACTACACAGTCTACAACACGTACCTGTCGGGCCTGCCGGCCTCATTGAAGTTCGACTTAGTAGTATCACCCGCCAACTCGTACGGCATCCTAGACGGCGGGTTCGACAACGCGATATCGCTGGCTTTCAGCCCGCCGACGCATTACGACGCTCTCACGCGCGCGGTGCAGAAGGAGCTGTACCGTCTGCACAGCGGGTACCTGCCCCCGGGCATGTGCTGCATCGCCCGGATCCCAGAGTCGTTCCGCGGGACGCTGAAGTACCACGACGGTAACGGCTGGGGGTGTCGGTACATCGCGATATGCCCCACCATGCGGACTCCCTCGCGGTGCGACTGGGACCGGGAGGTCGTGTACGAGTGCGTCTGGAACCTGCTCAACGCCATCGAACAGCATAACAAAGCTGTGGAGGAAGGAAGAAATGGCAGTGGTGGTGGTGTTGGTGCGGATGGTCCTCCGGCCAAGATAGAGTCCATCTTGATGACGCCGTTGGGAACGGGTGTGGGAGGAATTTCTAACGAAAAGTGGGCGAAGCAGGCGGTGCTGGCTATTAAGCATTTCATCGATGCGAAGAAGCATCCCCAGAAGTGGTCCGCTATGGTCTGGCAGGAAACGAGCAAGGTTGATATCGAGTTGATGAAGAGTCACACTCCGAGCCAAGTGGCGAAATTCTTCCAACGCTAGGCCTAAGTCATATGGAGGGTCATACATTAGACTCTAGTGTTAATAAGAGTTTATAATTTACCTACCTATGTAGTATTTGCGCCGTAAGAATATGAGTAGCTACCTATAAAGTATTACATAGCATATAATAGAAAGTCTTATAAGCACGCTTAGAAATAATCTTAGGCACGGGGTGGCTCATATAGAGTAAAGCTAAATGTCTAAGTTTAGTTAAGGTCATCTAGATTCCTATTTTAATATATACTGCAAAAAGAACACTCATATAACAGGCTCCAGAGGAATCAGGTTACACTATGAGCCTTGGATGCGTTGGGCACAGTGTAGTACCTTGTCCCAGCTGGCGCGCTCACGTTGGCTTCCACAAAGCTTGCCTCTTCAATCCAGTCTCTAAATCTCATATGCTTCCGCATAACGCAATTTACAACTTCGTCGTTAGTAGAAGTTGAAATTGTCTTCTCATCAACCCTAACTTCCGGGAGCACAGATTCCATGTGGTCAAGTCCTTCAAGGAACTCCCTTGCTTCCGAGGTCCAGTCTTCGTCTTTCCCGGTTATTTCTCTTCCTTTGAGCTCTACGCCAGCCTCTATCCCGTATAAGCCAGTCAAAAAAAGATCACCCAACCCCCCCTTGCCAGTTTCAACCAGCTTGCTGGGTCTACTAAAGCAGCCCAATACCGAATCAGACTCAGACTCTAGTAGAGATAAATTTACCCCGGTAATTCCTCGCGAAAATTTCGTTTCTGTTAGTTCTATTTTGCGTCCTATTACTAATGGTTTAGGTATGTGGTTCCGTCGTCCCTCAAATTTGGGAGGTGTAATAAAGTCCCTTGGCATTGACCAGCCCTCGTTATTCACGTACGGAACAGGGCCAAGGCTCTCACTTCTATTAGAAGTTTTCTTCCTCGATCCGTTCTTCATGGTCAGATCCTGGACTAGCCTAGGTGACTCAATAGCTATCTGAAAAGAGATGCATTCACTTTTAAGTTACTCCAAGTCACGCACCCTTTGTGCTTGGACAACAATTACTATTGTTCTAAACCTTACAGGTAAGAAAGCTTTATCATAATGACAATAATCGTAGGCAGCTCCTACGTTACCATTATCAGCCACCACTATTATAGGTGAAACATCTTGAGTGCACAATAATGCGTTGTTCTATAGGACGCCCTGTGGATAATGCATGTATAGAGGCGATGGACTAATACTATATGCTAAATATTTGCCCACTAACTAACGTCGTCATATCCTTTGTCAAGCTGTTTTGATTGCTGCCAAGGTGTCATATGCCCCTTGTTCATATGGCTTTAACCTGCCTTTGAAACCTGGGAATCTGCTTCGTAAATCTCGCAGGGTCATCTCTAGCACCCTCTTTCCAGTACTCGTACTCGATCCACTGCGACATCAGATGTTAGCATTTTGATTCCATAGAATGCTTCCGACTTCAGATTGAATATGGAGCCATCCTAATCCTAGAGGGGCGGGGGCATAACTCTAGATATTACTTACCGCGTTTTCTGGCATTTGCTCCTCCATGGCGGCCATCCAATTTCCCAGGTCTGGCGAGAGCGGGATCACGCCCGTTTCTAAAACGTACTGGTCCCAAAGCTTGATCAACTCCTTAAGTCTCTCAGGCTCTTGTTCAGCTAGGTCGTGCACTTCGCCGGGGTCCTTAGCGAGGTTATATAATTGCCATCGTTCTGGGCCCTTGGGCTTGGGGATAAAGACGATCTTCCAGTCGCCCTTGCGGCACGCAGCTCGTCCGCATGTCTCCCATCCGTTGATAAAGTCCTTCTCGTGGATTGTTTCTGCCTTCTTCTCTAGGTACGGGACCATTGACTTGCCTCGCATGGAGACGACCTCTCGGCCTTGATAGGTTGGTGCTGGGTGCTTGACGCCAGCCATTTCAAGGATCGTTGGTGCAAGATCCATTACGGTCGCGAACTGGTGTGTTATGCTTCCAGGTTCGAACTTACCGCTAAAGCTCGCTGGGGGCTTCATCATATATGGGACACGGACGCCGCCCTCGGTTGTGTATGCCTTGTATAATCTGCTCGGTGCAGTGGCAGCCTGTGCCCATCTTGGCCCGTACCATATGAATGAATCACCATTCCCGAGATTATCGATGTGATTATTGTAGTATTTCTTCAGGTGCTGAAGCATGGTGCTTTGGACAATAGGGTAAGCTTCGTAGGCAGCACCCTCTGCACCATTATCGGAGAGGAAGCAGACGAAAGTATTATCCAATTCGCCAATTTCCTCAAGATAGTCGACAACTTTTCCAACGTTGGCGTCGATACACTCCACCATACCGGCGAAACACTCCATCGCACGGCACGAGTTCGCTCGCTCTTCATCGCTCATGTCTTTCCACTCCTTGACTTCATCGGCTACGACTGGGTGGGGCTCAACGTCTTGCGGGACCATGCCGAGGTCCTTGAGGCGTTGAAGACGCTTTAGACGTAGAGCGTCAGGGCCATCGTCATATACACCGCGGTACTTCTTGATGTATTCCTGGGGAGCCTGGAGAGGCCAGTGAGGGGCGGTGAAAGGCAGATAGGCGAAGAAGGGTCGTTCGTCCTTGTTTTCCTTCCAATCTTTCAGGTATTGTACCATCTTGTCACCGTACCCGTTGGAAGAGTACCACCCTTCAGGTAACTTCTTCACATACTCGCCGTCTTCACTGTGGAGAGCAATAAAGCTCATTGTCATGAACTCGGGTATTTGGTCCATTCCTTCTAACTGGGGCTCGTACCCATAATGATTACTACACGCCGGTAGATGCGCAAAGCTTCTTTCGAAGCCTCGAGCTTTCGGGCTCCGTTCTGGTGTCAAGCCAAGATGCCATTTTCCTGACATGAGCGTCAGATAACCGGCGTCACGGAGTAGCTCAGGTAGTGCAACCACCCGTTCGTTAAGGTACCCCTCATATCCTGGCATGCCACGCTGAACTGCTGTTGACATGGTTCCATTGGGGTCATTCTGGCCAGAGATATTAGTCCATTCGATGAGATTTCCGAGCCCAGCGATGTGATGATCCGTGCCAGTCATTATCATGGCTCGGGAGGGCGAGCACGCCGCTGCCGCATGAAAATCCGTAAATCGTATTCCATTCTTGGCGATTTTATCGACATTGGGGGTATTTATTTCGCCGCCGAACGATCCAACGTCCGAGAATCCCAGATCATCAGCCAAGGCGATAAGAAAGTTAGGTCTTTTCCCTGACGCCATGATAACTGAGTCGGATGTAGATAGTTCTTTACTATAAGGCTCTTGGTATAGAATAGATTCTGATGACCCCTTATTCCCTTAAAAAATCACACCCGAAAAGACCGGAAATTCCACGGAAAGGGTGAAGTATCTTGGCAGTTATATAGAACTTTTTTTCTTACGAGATATAGCTATACCAACAGCCTGAAGGGTGTCTAGCCTTTTTCCGATGTCGTCGCTCCCCACAGCGATGTCGCAATCTACTATCGACGTCTAAACGTGAAAGGGTCACATGTAAAGCCCATAATTTCTCACATAGTTGATGATAATGAGCTGACTGGGGATGGTAGTCGATGCCTTAGCCTTAGCTACTGTAGGTGTTGTGGAGTAACAGTGACACTGGTCTCTCCGAGATGTTCGGTTGCTCGGCCTATATTGATTCTTATTGGCTGTCGCCTATAGAATTCCGGAAATAGATTCGGCCCCATGTTCTAAGTCCAGAACCCCTAGCGCCTCCCCCGCAAACTCCAAGACAAGGGGACTTCTTGGACGCTCGGCTGTCGGTCGCACGAGAATCTAAATGGATATAAAGAACCCTGGATAGCACCACTTGGCTGGTCGATCGCGGCTGATGTTCCAACCTCCCGGTCACGTCATTTCCCCCAACTTGTCGAGGTTCAACATCTCGCGTAGCTATAATGTGCGGTAACAGCTAGTCTTTTATTTACCGAGGCAGTCTAGCCTTGTTCTTTGAGAGGAGTTGGAGATAAAAAGGGTAGAAAACCCCAAGGGTGTCATGGATGAAATACAGCCCTTGCTTGGAAGATCTAGTGAAGACGAGCGGTCACTATCTATCACGACAAAGATGACAGGTACGACTTTAGGGAAGACCAGGGCCTATTGGCTAGGCTCCGTGGTCTGTATGGGTGGATTTCTATTTGGATATGACAGCGGAATGTGAGTGCAATAAACCAATATTAACCTCGTCTCGTAGGTACACTAACGTCAACTATAGTGTAGGTAAGCAAGATTATACTTACACTATTCTATACTCTAAGGAAGACGACATAAAATGTTAACTAGAGGCCTACTGCAGGCGGTGTTTTGACTATGGCTTCTTTCCAGTCCGACTATCGGTACGGGAGCGCCGACAAGACGCATACGAATTCGCTTTCAGTGGGACTTCAACAATTAGGCGGCTTTCTCGCTTGCTTCCTTGCTTGGCCTCTAACTGACAGACTTGGGCGGAAGAAGTCACTCATGATATCCTCGTTTATATTCTGCATTGGTGCTGCAATTCAGACTATCAATACCCACTCCCTAGCCGCATTCTACGTTGCAAGAGTGGTCGCTGGTCTTGGACTTGGCGCAGCGACAGTTGTTGTACCAATGTTCAATAGCGAAATGATGCCAAAAGAGATGCGCGGTCAGGTTGGGTCATTCTTCCAGTGGTTCTACACATTCGTAAGTATTGATATACACTTCGAAAAGCCATCAATCTAACAATCATAGGGGATATTCGTATCGTACTGGGTAGACTACGGTGTAGCTCGAAACATCTCATCAACCAACCCCTCCCAGTGGCAAATACCTATCGGACTTCAACTTGCGCCTGCTGCTTTCCTCGGCTTAGGAATGCTAACGGTTCCTGAAAGTGCAAGATGGCTTATGAAGAAGGGCAGACATGAAGAGGCATGGAAGAGCCTCCAGTGGATTCGTGCTGATAGTTCCCAAGCGACCGCTGACGAGATGGAAGAGATACGTTCCGGCGTCACGGCGGAATCTGCGGCCACTGAGGGTTTTCGATTACAAGGTAAGTGTTTCTATGCTTCAGTCCACAATTATTATTCTAGCAGATTCTCATATACCTGCAATGCAGAACTCCTAGAAGGAGAAAACTTCAAGCGTGTATTCGCTGCTTTTGCTATATTCACAGCGCAGCAAGCTACTGGAGCAACGGCTTTCGCTTACTTCGGACCCCAATATTTCAATCTCATCGTGGGTAACGATGAGCAAAGCCTCCTATTAACTGCTATATTCGGTGCAGTAAAAGTTGTAGCCTGCGGTATCTTCGTCATGTTCTTCTCTGAGCGTCTTTCTCGACGCCAGGTCTTGATTGGAGGTGCTGCCTTCATGGCCGCTTGCCAAATCACTACGGCCGCCGTGGTCAAGTCCTTTCCGGCTCCAAAGGAGGGGGGAAGTTCCGTAGCCCCATCCGGCATTGCTACTGTCGCTCTTATTTACTTATTCGTCATCGCGTATAACTTTAGTTGGGGCCCAATGCCTTGGCCATATGTATCTGAGTGAGTGCAGATATTTTGTAATTCCCTATTCGAACTCACTAGAGCTTAACTAATGTCTTACAGGATCTTCCCCGCTAGGATACGAGAGCCTGGTGTTGCTGTTGGTGTTGCTTCACAGTGGCTATTCAACTTCATCTTCTCATTAACAACCCCCTACATGATTTCCTCTCTAGGCTGGGGAACATTCTTACTATGGGGTCAGTAAGGAAAATTTACGAGATATTCCAGGCACTGACCGTTTTCTAGGAATTTTCGACGCCGTTATCGCGGTCCTTGCTTTTGCGTTTCTCAAAGAGACAAGGGGGTTGTCGCTCGAGGCTATTGCACAGCAACGATTTAAAGTGAATAGTTCACCAGACAATACGGTGGACAAGAGCAAGGACGTGTACGCAGAACATCATGAAGGTTGAACATTCTCCTTTTAAGATGTCACCGAATACATATCCTATAAAGCGTACCTACATACCAAGTTTTCAGTCCCGCCAAGGAGTTAAGCAGGGTCTATTTGGAACTAGTCGCTAATGTGACCTTTCGGCTCAATATATACCGAATATTGCTTGTCTCCAAATTTTAGGATTTACCCATCATTTTAACCGTATACACGTAGTTCTTGGAGTAGAATATGCGGGGGCCATGTTAACATAATAATTATGGTAGCTCTGAGTATCGGTCGTGTTTCCCATAGAGAGTGAAACCCTCCCAAGTGAAGGTTGCCTATGATGTGAATCTGATTGGAGTATACAACATCTATACGTGCATCCAATAGCAACGAGACGATGGCCTGTATGATTATAGCTGTCGTGCTGTGGGCACTCATCAGCGTTGTTTGGGGAGCCGCGCTGCAGACAGAGAATTCGACATATTACAATCCCATCCTGCCGGGATTTACTCCTGATCCAAGTTGCATATTCGTTCCTGAATGGGATGATACATTCTTCTGTGCATCTTCTAGTTTCAATGCTTTCCCCGGCATTCCTTTGCATGCAAGCAAAGACCTCCAGACTTGGAAACTTATAGGTCACGTTCTAAATAGACGAGAGCAACTACCTCGCTTAGCAGAAACCAACAGATCAACGAGGTAAGACGATGAATTGATTAATATGTAACTTGAATCTGACTAGGTATAGTGGCATATGGGCGCCGACACTAAGGTTTAATGAGGGCACATTCTGGCTGGTAACGACTCTCGTAGATGACGATCGCGAAGCAGATGATGCATCGCGTTGGGACAATGTATAGTCCAATCCTCGGTCGTCAAATCCAGTAGCTAAAATTTATTTAAGGTGATATTTAGATCTGAAAACCTATACGATTGTTCTTCGTGGTCGGAAGCTGTCCATTTCGACTTTGAAGGCTACGACACTTCACCTGTATGGGATTCCGATGGAAAAGTATACATCGTGGGTGGACATGCCTGGAAGGTCTTGTAAGTGAAAAGGTTGACGACTTGGGACAAGACTAACGCTTATACGACAGCCCTGGTATTCTGTTAGCTGAGGCTAACTTGGAGACTGGTGAGGTGGGAGAGTGGGAGATAATATGGAATGGCACCGGTGGCACAGTAAGCATAACCCCTTTAGAAAAGAATAATCCAGGACCAGATCTTAACAATCGGCCCAGGCACCGGAGGGCCCTCATATATACTTGAAGGATGGTTGGTATTACTTACTAGCTGCTGAAGGTAAGTAGAAAGAATGGCGTACCTAGCATAATAGAAACTGATTTCACTAGGGGGTACAGGTATAGATCACATGGTTACAATGGCAAGGTCGAGGAGCATCCATGGGCCATATGAGGCAAACCCTTCAAACCCAGTACTAACTAATGCTAACACAACAAACTATTGTAAGTGATAGCCGTGTAGTCCAGGCAGGAATCCCGTTAACTCTAACACTTTATTAGTTCAGACAGTCGGTCATGCAGATTTATTCCAAGACGGCGCCGGTAACTGGTAAGGAAACAAACTAGAGGTGAACGAAAGCTTTGAAACTCACTATTGATTCAAGGTGGGGAGTTGCTCTTTCGACTCGGTCTGGCCCTGAATACCTCTATTACCCAAGTATGTGCCGAGAGTCATTTACCCCCGACGGTTCGTCTTTACAGGAGCAAGCGTTAACACTCGTTATTCCTAGTGGGTCGAGAAACTATCATGGTACCAGTTACTTGGCCTGCAAATGAGTATCCAGTTTGGTCTCGATTGAATGGCGAGATGAGTGGATGGGTATTTCCAGAGGGCAATACCGAGATTGACGGGCCTGGGTAAGTGTCCGGCTCCTTCGATAACTTGTCCCAGATCTAACAACCACAGTCCGATTATTACAGAGGGGGATATCATTGACTTCGAACCAGGGTCAACACTGCCCGCACACTTCACGCATTGGAGGTTTCCTATCCCTGAATCATATACTATTTCACCCCAAGGTCACCCGAACACTCTCCGACTGAGCCCCTCTAAATTAAATCTTACGGCGCTCAACGGGAACTACGCCGGGCCTAGCGGTCAAACTTTCGTCGGGAGACGTCAACAAGATACGCTATTCACATATAGTGTTAATGTGGACTTCTCTCCAAAGTCACTTGAAGAAGAGGCAGGCGTCTCGGTTTTCTTAACGCAGAATCACCACCTCGACCTTGGTATCGTCATGCTTCCAGCGAATAGCAGCACTGCAACATTCGCTAGCAAGGGCCCCTCGACGAACTCATCAGGTCTAATACCTCACCTGAGGTACCGTGGAATTTCTTATATACCAATTCCAGACGATGTCGTGATCCCAATCCCAGAGACCTGGTCGGACAGGGAATTAAGACTGGAGATCAAGGCACACAACATGACTCACTACTCCCTATCAGCCGGACCAGCCGATGCGCTGTCCGAGATGCGAATTGTCCTTGATGTATCCAATGCCGCAGTTAGTTGGGGATTTACAGGTAAGGCTGATGGTTCTTGTTGAGCCGGTAGGTGCTGACAGCATTTAGGTGTTATTCTCGGTATTTATGCTACTAGCAATGACAACGAGGGAGACACACCAGCATACTTTTCTAAGTGGAGGTATACACCACAGGGGCAATTCAGGAATTAAGCACGAGTACTATTCCCATAGATATTCGCGATGAAGTTATTTATAGCGATGTCAACGAACCTAGTTATCAGCCTTAGGATTCTTGAGATACTTTAAAAATAAATACATCCATGTAATAAGTTGTATTTTACTCGCTTGGAATACTCTATACTACTGGAATACCCTCGGTAGAGATTTGTGATAAAAAGAAGACGCTGTCTTAGGTAATTTTCTTAGGTACGAAGTACTTAATGCAAGGTAAGCAAGACCCATAATGAACCTTATGCAACATAAGCTTTAGCGCTACTGCATGGTAAACACTCTTGCATTAGCGCAGCTTGAGTTAGACTCAGGAGGTACCTAGGTACATGAGTCCACAAGTCGATGTAAATAAGGGGTAAGGTTTCTAATCTGGAACACCGAGAGCCTCGATAATATAACAATTTTCTCGCTAATAAACACATACATGTAGTTCTACATCTTAAATTCAAGATTTCTCAATTAGTAGCTACCCTGTGGCGTCGTGGGGAACTTCCCAGCAACTTTCCACACCCACTGATCAGGTAAGCGTCTAAATAATCATCTCAACTTAAGTAGTAATTACACAACCTCATATATATACTCCTCTAAAACTTAAACACTATATAGACAGATGACCGAGCACATTTAATACATGCTAAAATCCTTTCTAACACAGACATGTATTATCACTTCAAGCAATTGAGGTAGTTTTTAATCACAAGCCAATTGTCTTCCATTTCTAAAACTGCGATATCAATTCGAAAATTCTGCTAGGTAACATAACGAGTTTTACCATGGCACTTCTTTGACCTCATAAGACCACATCTTCCCACTGTGCGTATCTCTCGTTGCGGCATCAACTACCTTGACAATCCCCGTAACGCTTTCCTCTACAGTGATTGTAGCCTTCTCTGATCCCAAAGTTCGGGCGGCCCGATTACCCAGGTCAGATTGAACAAACCTATCGGAGACGTTAATTGAGATGAAGATTGTTGTTATTGATACACATATAGAACATACCCTGGGTCCATGGGGAACG
Organism: Daldinia sp. EC12; assembly: GCA_002120325.1. Taxonomy (NCBI): domain Eukaryota; kingdom Fungi; phylum Ascomycota; class Sordariomycetes; order Xylariales; family Hypoxylaceae; genus Daldinia; species Daldinia sp. EC12. Next base: position 146,829 of record KZ112966.1, read on the forward strand.
CTGTAAGCCATGGCTCTTCAAAATGGATTGCCTTGGTGTACCAGTGCCCCATCAATTTTGTCGGAGCATAAGAGGCATTTTGTATTGGGAGCATATTCCTACGTATATAGTTAGATTTACTACGGTACTCAGAGGAGGATTTCAGGGGCTCACTAAGTTTGAATGTTAGCTTTTGATTAACTTATGAATGGATTTTTACAACGTTAGTCTTACCGTGAGAAATGCGGCACTGGAACCAATCGTCACCCAAATTGGCTTGGCCGCCTTCTGTAGTACGGGACGAAAGGCTTGGAAGAGCCATAGGAGGCCGTAGACATTGGTGACGATGTGTTTTTGAATCTCGTCCGTGTCGACATCCCGGACTTTGGGCCACGATAGTGCCATGCCAGCATTTGCAATCAAAATGTCAATGTGGTCAATGCCCTGAGACCTAAGCGTCTTCACTGCCTCCTGTGGGTCTGTACGGACTGTAGCATCGATCTTAACGACAACAAGTGATGTCCCCTCTGCCTTGGGAAGCTCCGAAAGGGCCTTGGAAGTTGGATGCTCAGGGTCGCGGTTGGCAGCGATGACGACGTGATTAGGCTTAGCAAGGTAAAGGCTAAGGATTCCCTTACCAATGCCTCTGTTGGCACCGGTGATCAATACGATGGTTGGGGCCATGGTATATCAACTTGATAGTGTGACTGGTATTGAAACTTGAAGAAAATGGTAATGATGAGTATGGATAGAAAGAAACTGACTCATATTGGAAAGGATTTCACTTCATAGACTCTACAACGATTTATATACAAATCGCCAGTCATGGATATCTTAGTCTGTTAGTATGATATGTAAATTGATTACTTTGCATGTGTCCGTTCGGAGCTGGCCCACTAAACTGATCAAGTATTAGGCTTCAAAGGAGTCAGATGAAAATATGGCTATAAGAATAACTTGAAAATAGCCTTGCTTGATCAATGATCATAATAAAACGAGTAGGTTATTGGGCGATGAGATTATCTTGCGTATTATTGAAGTATACTGTGTTTGAAACAGTGTCGGGGAGCCACGTGACTGCGGTCACGTGGCAGTACCTGAATACATCAGACACAAGGCAACCATTGCCATCAAGCTTACCACCACTGCCAACATGCTTCCTAATCGCTCTGTTTGGGATAGACACAGCTCTGCTGAGGAAGAGGGCCCGCCGTGTACGTCTTATACCAAAAAGAATTCATGGTGAAAAACGCTTATAAGTAGCTAACTTAAGCCATATAGCCACTAAATCTACATGGGAAGAGGCTCAAAGAGCCTATGCTTGCGTCGCTGTCCTTCCGCGCCCTACCTACGGCGGCGCCTTTCCCTTGCTGGACCTTCCTTCCCGCCGTGAGCCGATAGAGAACGAGAATCGGGTTGGTCATACGAAACCGTTCTCTGTAAGCGGTCGACGGGGTAACCGTATGGACCTACAATGGCGTTATGGTAGTAAATAGCTAATACCTATCTACTTAGAAAATATCTTGGCCTTATGTGCCCAAGTCTGCGGCCGTCTGCGTGTAGGCGATCAACGATGTATCCAATGTGTAGGCGGCCGCGGCTTGTGGCGGGGGTGCGTGGTCTCCCCGGCGGTGGTGCCAGGTCGAAATACTGACCCGATGGGCGGCGCTTGTGCTTGCTGTTACTACAACGGCAGCGGTTCGCGCTGTTCGTTCGTGAGTACGTAACGCTTCTAGCACGATGCGTAGCATATGTACTGATATAACGTTAGCGGCCGCGGCAGCAGCAGTAGCAGCGGAAGTAGCAGCAGCAGCAATGGCAGCAGCAGGACCACTACCACCACTACCACCTCCACCAACAGCGCCTGCACCAGCGTTAGCTGGTCCTACAGCTGTTTCTGCCGGCCCAGAAATAGCTCGTTATATAGAATTATATATAAACATGCCTCAGCGAGAGCGGGCCATCGCTCGAGCTGATCTTGAGAATAAGTTGGTGGCTTTACTTATCGTAGAGAAAGAAGAAAAGGGAAAAGTAGCTCGCGCGGCATCTGTTTTCAAGGAAACATAAAAGGACAAGATCGTCGATGAAAAGTAAGAAACTGTATTAAATAGGAGGTAGTTATAGGTAAGGTACGGTTGTTAGGTAGGTAGTTAATGGATTTATATGTGTGTTAGTTAAATTAATCAACTAAAGCACGTGATTTCAAGCTTAGTTAAATGGGGTTTTTTTTGTAAGATTACCTAATTGCCAGTTAACCTCAGCTACAGTACGTTTCTCCACTAACTTTGTTTGTACAGCGTGGGAGACGTACCATAATCCCGTTATTCCATAGGTAGTTGATCCATTATCTAAACTCAGCAAATCAATCAACAATATCAACCATATCAACCATATTCAAATCTACCAGAACAAAATCCAGTCTTTTCTTATCCCTTATCATCCATAGGTAATCTTCGAGGCCGGGAAGTTCTTACCTTCGCATTATTCCAATACCTACCTTATTTTATCGCCTTTCGCGTTCGGAGTTTTCGAGCCGTACTGTTACTATTACAATGGGCGATATCGCTAGCCTCGAGGAAGACATCAAGCAATACCAAGAGCAGGTAAGTCGGATAAGGTGGACTATCGCCTATCTCGCACATGGATATCGCTAACTATAATCATAGCTCGATGTTGTCCATGCTGGTCTGAAAGATGATCCTGGTAACGCAGAGCTTCTCGCTCTCAAGTCTGAGTTAGATGATGCGATCGCGCTATTGAACGAAACCCTTGCTGAACTAAAGCCGACCAAGGCACCTCCGCAGCCCAAAGATCCATCCCCACCGCCAGCCCAGGAGAAATGGTCGCGAGAGAATCATCCCGCATTTAAGAAGAATGGCCCAACTGAAGATAAGGAAGCCGATGCGAGTTCGGTGAACTACAAGGTCAATGACAACGTCATGGCGAAATGGGTATCTGGCGATAAATCATTTTACCCCGCGCGCATCACATCTATCACCGGTTCTTCTACAGCCCCGATCTACGTTGTTAAGTTCAAGAGCTACGATACAACCGAGCAGTTACGCGCAAAGGATATCCGCCCCATCGCTCAGAAGAGAAAGGCTGACGGTACCCCCGTCAACAGCGCCAGTCCGTTCCCGGCCCCATCTCAACCCGCAGCACCTTCAACCTCATCTAACCCCGGAGTTATTTCTGCCGCTGCCAGCATAAATCCTGAGCTGGCGCAGAAGAATCGGGAGGAAGCCTTAAAGAATGCCGGTGACGCGAAGCCTAAGGCCAAGAAGATCAAGGCGACTAAAGAACTCGAGGCTGGCAAGAGCAAGTGGCAAGAGTTCAACACCAAATCAAAATTCGCTAAATCCCACAAAGCCAAGAAGGACAGTATGTTTCGTACACCGGAGGGTGTCCACGGCCGAGGTCAGTTAGCCACTTACATTCAACATTCGTTCACTCATTACAACCGAGAGCTAACTTTCTTTACAGTTGGTTTTACCGGCTCAGGCCAGGCTATGCGGAAAGATCCCACAAGGAGCCGCCACATTTACCAAACCAATGAGGAATTGGACTAATATCAGTTGCAGGTGGCCCTTACTGCGTGGAAGGTTACATGGTTTTCATCTCATCTGAAAAAGGCGGAATTAGGAATGGAGGTTTTATAGGCTTTGATCCCCTTTGTCCCTACTATTTAGGTTCTACAAATGCTAACATAGCTCACGGACTAGAAGCTCTCTTTAGTGCATCGGCTCCTGCAACGGAGCTTTTGAGAATCAATACAAACGAATTTATAGAATGGAGAGTTCCTCTTACCTCGTAATGACCCTAGCGCTATTTCTTGGGGCTGATTTACTAAAGTTTCGTAATCGCAGGAATCGGATCGCCTGGCTCTGCCGCCTGATGCGTTTGACATAGCACGTGTAAATAAGGTGTTATTTAGTATTATATTAACTACAACGCAGGTGAGAGATTGATTGTATTACCTTGAGCTAATCAGAGAAGTGTTATCTCGAACGACTTGTAAGTATATGGCATGGTGTCATGATCATATTCTAATATTATAAGCCCACCTTTGATCCCACCAGCTTAGCAATATTCATGAAAGCCTGTGCTCTCTCACTTTCAGGTTCCGAGACCACGGTCGGCTTCCCCTTTTGACCGTCATCCCCAACGTTCTGATGTAATGGAATATCCCCAAGTAAGTCAATGGAATGCTCCGTGCAAACTTCCTTGACCCGCTCGCTGGATCCAAATATTGCCGTATCATGGTGGCAATGTGGGCAGTTAAAGAGTGACATGTTTTGTACCAAGCCGAGTAAAGGTACATTCACCTTTTTAAACATGTTGATTCCCTTCACCGCGTCCTTTACCGCCAGAGTATGCGGTGTGGTCACGATAAGAGAACCTGAATACGATCTTAATACATCTTGAATTGCAAAACGTTAGTGAAATGGGGGTCTTGTGTATGCTCACCGTCAAGTATGATTTGCTGTGTGATGCTGAGTTGTGTATCTCCCGTACCAGGTGGTAGGTCAAGTACCAAAATGTCCAATCCGCCCCAGTCGACTTCGTGGAGGAGTTGTTGGAGGGCCTTCATAACCATGAGGCCGCGCCACACGACGGGCGCATCTTCACCAACTAAATAACCCATAGACATAGTTTTGACGCCATAGTTGGACATGGGCAAGAGTTGGTTATCTGTATTCTGGACATTAGAGTTCTGCTTGAGCAAATTGAATTAGGGAATGAGAAATGCATACTGGACGATAATCGTGGCTCCCCGCTCAAATCAAAGAGTGTCGGTATGGATGGCCCAAAGATATCAGTATCGAGGATCCCGGATCGGTAGCCCATCCTTGCGAAGGCTAAAGATAGATTCGCTTCCAGAGATAGTCAGCGAATACCAAGCCAGACTAATAAAATGACGAAGACTGACCAGCGACAGTACTCTTGCCTACGCCGCCTTTTGCAGACGATACTGCGACCACCTTTGCAACATCTTTGATCTTGCGCCGTTCCGGGAGCCCGCGCTGCATGCGGGGGATTGAGCCGGTCCGAGGCAGACCCTGATGATATATAGTTAAGCATAGTTCTCTAATGTGAAAAAAATGGAAGTCATCACTTACAAGGGGGTTCTCATGGCTGAGATTACGGAGGGTCTGATGAAAAAGACGGCGTTGAATCGTTGCCATTATGATACAAGCTGACTTTGATATAATAGTTATAAGTTCTAGACCATGTGGTTCAGATGAAAATAAGAAAACTAATATACATCTTATTATGAAGAGGTAACTGGTCATAATATTAATTGTCTTAATGATGTAACTATATCCTCATTAACGAGAAAAAACAAGTCTCACCGCAAAAGTTGAGACTTGCATCGCATTTCTCTCTTCATACTATTGGTTTTCCTAAATTCAATTTTTATGGAATTATTCCTAAACGATATCGAGCTGGAGTTGATAGTTAATTGATTACCTAACTCCCTAGCTATCCCCATTTGATAAGATCTTGGTTGACTTTCCCAGGGGACCCTCCAACTTTTTGCTGACCCGCTAAAGCCGCTAAACAGATACTGCCAGTTCCTACCGCCAAAATTTTCAGAACTTTCTTGTCGCAGCGTGGGGCCGAACTTTATGAACGCCTTTTTTCTACTTACTATTTTGACAATTGATTGTTTGCTTATACAGCAATGTCTAAAACAAAAGGCCGGGCACGGCAATTTGCCGAATTGGTAGACCAGCCAGTGAAGGGTAAATACTGAATCTTTATTTTACTTAATTTGTGTAAAAGCTAACGCTTGCTTGCTTGCTTCTCTATAGATTTCGATCCTGAAGCAGAAGTGCCAGAGGAAGACGACGCCAGCGGAAGCGATGAAAGCGTCGATGAAAATGCAGGAACAGAGCATTATGTCGCCGTAGGGTAAGATAGTTTTATTATGAGAATCCCAATTCCAATTGATTTGAACTAATGTATTCGGCAGCAAGAGTAAGCTTCGTCGCAGAGACCCTGTCGCATTAGGGCCCCAGTACCGAGGCGCTCCCGTGAGTCGAGAAGCCCTCGAAGATGAAGATGACGATGAAAGTGAAGAGGATGAAGAAGAAGGCGATGAATACAACGAATTAGAAGGGTTCGATGACCCTGACGCGGCCGATCTCGAATTTGACCAAGACGATGAGGACGATGCAGAGATCGACAGCGAAAATGCTTTCGACGAGAGCGATGAACAGAGATTCAAAGACTTCGCTTTCAGAGGAAGCTCTCAAATCATCCCTCAGAAAGGAAAGAGAGTTGCAAGACCTACCGCTGCTGATTACATGGTATCCGACGAGGAAGATGACGGAAGCAATGGGGCGGAACTCGACGGGGAAATCTCTGAGGAGATCGAAGATGAAGATGAGGAGGACGACACTTCTGGCGAGGAAGAAATCAACGGCTTCATAGACGACGAGGCAGAAGAATCTGAGGATGAGGATGAAGAAGACGGCGAGGACGAAGATGAGGACGAAGAAATGGAGGATAGCGACGAAGAGTCAGACGAGCAGGAAGAAGAGGACGATGATGCCAAAATTGCATCCCAGACCAATGAAGCGAACCGTTCCACAATTCAAGAAATGATGAATGCTGGCCAGCGCAGCGTGGCTGGTACGCTATCAATAACAGCCCAGAAGGACGTTGCTAAAGGGAAGGCGGTTCGGCAACAACGAAAAGCATTTGATGCACTCCTTAATATCCGCATCCGACTACAAAAATCGCTTGTTGCGGTAAACTCATTCAGCACCCTTGAGGAACTAGGAGATCAATCAGAACCCTACGAAGCAGCTGAAGCGGCTGCTCTTAAGTTATGGAATACTATCGATGGTTTCCGCACCAGTATTCAGTCCGACTCGTCAGGAAAGACCGGCCAAAAGAGGAAGCGAGTTGCTGACGCAGATACATCGAGCCAGGAGATATGGGAAAATATGGAGGTTATTGAGCAGCGCGCAATTGTTCGCCGCAGGGCCGTCCTGGAGAAGTGGTCACACAGCGCCCGAAATATAAGAATGGTGGATAGGTCGTCGCGGAAATTCACCAATACAGCAGAGAAACCCTTAACTACGAGGTTAGATGAAGAGCTTGACGCACCCGAACGGCTCATCAAACGAACACAGACACCGCGATCATGCGCTCCGGCACAAGTCGCAAAGAAAATCAACGAAGACCCGACTATCTACGACGATGCTGATTTCTACCAGCTGCTATTGAAGGAGCTCGTTGACCAGCGCACTGGAGATACGTCCGGCGCCCCGGGCGGCCCCACAGCTACAATCCGGTTCGCCGCCGTAAAGGAAGCAAAAGCAAAGAGGCATGTGGATACTAAAGCTAGCAAGGGCCGAAAGATGCGCTTTAACATCCACGATAAACTGCAGAATTTCATGGCGCCGGAGGATCGCCGGAGCTGGGAGCAGAGCGCTATCGATCGCTTCTTTGGGACTTTATTCGGCCAGAAACTCGTACTGAACGAGGACGAGGACGAAGATAAGGAGGCGTCTGATGAGGAAATGGGTGGCGCGCCGATTAACGATGGAGGCATTCGACTATTTAGAGACTGATTTAAGCAAACATCCTGATATCTCAACTGTCCAATTATTTCAGAAGGAAAAATAATTATTAAAATAAGTATCGTCACGTAATTTCCCAAAAAGAAAGGATTTTCCAAAACTTCGTATTGCGTTCCTAAGAGTAACCCGACGATGCGCCGAGATCGACATCCAACCCCGTATTCTAACAATACGAATGCTAGCCGAACTGGGGTACTGATAAAACCATAGAGACATAATTTTCTATTCTTAAGAACTAGTTTCCTTCTCTTCTTTAGTTTTTGATCTCTTTACTTCTTCTTTTCGGAGTTTCCTATGTTCCAAAACCAATATCTTACGCATCACCACCAGTTTGGTTTCGAAGCCTAAAAGGAACACGTTTAATTCTTCATCACTACCGCCACTACTATCCATCACGATCACTATGTTACATCTAAGAAAATTCAACATAAGGGCTAGTGCATAACTTTCCAACATCACACCGAAGAAAAAAATAGCGCGGAGAAACCTACGAATGACCACTGTGTTAGAGACGATTGTATCTTAAAATCTAACCCCCATGACGATTCGCCGATGCCTTAGCTTAGGCGTACATCTTCCTTAGTCAATGCTGATATGGTGGCGATGCATCACTCAAGACGCACCATGGAGTGTTATGCAAACTAAAGTCCTCCATCACATGGTCCGCACTGGGGAAGTATCGTTGCTATTACCTAGGTATTCTAAGAGGCTCTGACAAGGAAAGGTAGTCTCGAAAGTATCTCTATCGTGCCGATTGAGGTAGAGCATCGGTTACGCTAGGGAAGTCAAGCACAGACAACGTTGAATGGATCGTTACACCGTCGGCTACATAGAACCTAATCGCAACCCAAGGCCTTTACTACCTAAACTATCGTTGTTCTCATGACACAACGAAGGTCAACAGGTATCATTGATGCCTATGTTGGCGTTAGTCCCTCCAGCAAGACGCCGGTGATTGCTTCTCAAGTCAAGGGCTCTTCGTGGGAGACATGCAGAGTAGTATGGTGTCATTGTACTTCATTTCTACTATATACGTCGGTATTAAACATGTGCAATGCACATGCAACGCTATATTTGGTTGAAACAAACCAGTATACTCCCCGGAAGCCAAGGCGCTGGAAGACAGACTAACAGGCCCCTTTTCTAAGCTGAACTATGCTTAGCGACAGAATTACTAACGGAGATAGGGGCGAACGACGCGTAAGGACAAACTTCCCGCAGAACCGGAGATTACTCGCCGCGTGGTCCTAGGATAGGTACATTACAAGCTAGAGAAATTTATTGAAGCTAGATTCAAATACCGAGGACCGCTGATAACCCTGGATACGTTACGTGGTTTAGTTACCTGGATAGCCTGCGACCTGTGGCCTGGTTGAAAGCATGCAGCTGTCACCCACAGGTCGGCCTCCTGAATGACCAGCATACAGTAATGAGTTGGAGTCAAGTCGTGGCCCGAATCAGCATCTTTTCCGGGGGAGATTCAAATTGAGCATCACCAGAATCTGGTGGGAATTCCTTTAAGTGGTTTTACAATACTTTATCAAGTCCCTGGTCGGCGCTTCTTCGGCCTCGACGAGCTTCCCGTTTCGGATTAAAATAAAAATCTGGCCAAGGTTAAGAAAAAAAAAATTATCCGCTGGTTTGGGCTTGCGCATGGTATTTCTCCAATCATATCGCATACATGCTATTCGCAGGAAATATTTCATCTGAAGTTAGAATCCCTGTCGAATTTAAGCACGCGGTCCGGCGCAGGTACAAGTTTAAGCATCATTCAATCAGCTGCTTCGTTGGAAATCCAAGACATACTAAAATCGACCCACACAGCATCTAGATCGCACCGCATGTGAATTCAACCACGGGGGGGCTTGGAGCAGATAGATTCTCCGGGTAAGGATAAGTTATAGGATGGTGTGGTAGTGAGTTGTTTTGTGTTGTTTTGTGATGTTGTGTGTTGTTTATACCAAACAAAATAACCCTTACATCCGTCATCTGCCTATTTTTGTCCTTTCGTCTCGATACCTCATATACTACTTGATATAGAACTATGTTATAGTCGAAGCTGACACCCCGGTAGTTGATGACTCGGTCTTGGCTAAGAATGATAGTAATATGTTTCCCGCCTCCAAATGTTTGACTTCTTTAGCATGCGGGGCATCCGTCTGGGGGTGATCTGCCACCAGTACCGATCTGGCGCGCCATCTGCGATTTGGGACCTTGCGCCGCGATCATGTCGGACTTTTTAACCTTCATTGGAATGTCGTTATATTTGACACACCCCCAGCACCCAATCGCGTTCGTCCGCGTTACCGAGTAGCTTTTTGTGTAGCCATGTCCCAAAGTCGAATATCTGCCCAATCCCTATTACCCTATAACCCTATACCCCCTTAATCATCCCCCCCATGAAATATGAACTCCAAGGGTCACGTCGACCTACCAATGAGCCACGCGCCTCAACTTTAAACTTACCTACTCGCAGGCCCACTAACTTACCGACGACTGTTTCTGTTTTTTTTTTTTTTTTTTTTTTTTTTTTTTTTTTTTTTTTTTTTTTTTTAACTCTAAGATCGCAAAGTAGGGCCTGGAGCCCGGGAATGCTACTCGAGCGTGTAACTAGACTGCTCCCGGACTATTCTATTGTACCATCCCGGCTCCGTCTGTGCAATCTTAGAGTTTACGTCCCCGTTGTCCGTCCTAAACCCACACTTGTGGTCTAGACGCGTGTAAAACTCTATGCGTCCTATCTGTGCTCTGGTGATGATACATGGGCGCTCGAGACCCTAGTCACCTTCCATATTCAAGCTCACGAGAACTTCAGTTCTTCAAGCAGGTTGGCGCTAGGTTTCTCATTCTTGGAGCCGGCTTGGGCGGTTTCTTTTTCCACTCGCTTCTAGTCTACCCCTACCCACCCATAATTAACTCTCTCTATAGACTTTATATCATGTTAGATATAAGTATATACCTACCTATATATATAACAGAATATCCACCACCTCCATCGAGTGATGTAGGACGGACGATCATCACCTTAAGCATACCGCAGTCTACACAGCTGGTCTATGACTTACACTCCTTATTACCCAATTCGATTCTACAAGTGTACATATTCCAACGACTATCTATCCATCACCTTTTATCTAAGTCAATCCTTACCTCGATAAGATAACAAGATGTTCTCTAAGCTACTCGCTTCCGTGCTAGCTGTAGCGGCTACGGTGTCGGCCGAGGGCGCACCAGGCTATGGGGGCTTCAGGACCGTCTGGGCAGAGACGTTCGACGGCGCGGCGGGCTCTACGGTGAACGGCAACAACTGGAACATCATAACGGGCCTCAAGGTGAACAACGAGTGGCAGGACTACACGACGTCGACGCAGAACCTGCAGCTCAGCGGGGGCGCGACGGTGCAGATCGTGCCGCGCAAGGACGGCAGCGGGAAGTGGACGTCGGCGCGCATCGAGTCCAAGTACAAGTTCACGCCGCCCGCGGGCACGCAGACGATGGCGGAGGCGCGGCTGCGCTTCGGCGACAACAACCCGGCGAACAAGCAGGGGATCTGGCCGGCGTTCTGGCTCCTCGGGGACTCGATCCACAACGGCGTCGCGTGGCCTACGTGCGGCGAGCTCGACATCATGGAGACCGTCAACGGCCAGCTGACGGGCCACGGCACCGTCCACTGCGACGTGTACCCCGGCGGCGTGTGCAACGAGTCCAACGGCATCGGCGGCACCGTCGGCATCCCCGACCAGGGCTGGCACAACTGGCGCATCGTCTGGGACCGCCGCGCCAACAGCTGGACCGGCGAGACCATCACCTGGTTCATGGACGGCCGCCAGTTCCACCAGGTCTCCGGCTCGCGGATCAACAACCAGAACGTCTGGAACTCCCTTGCGAACTCGCCTCTGTTCTTCATCCTCAACGTCGCCGTTGGTGGTGATTGGGTACGTTTATTTATTCTACCCCAACTACGTTACGTTACGTGAAATATCAATCAAGATAGACTTACTAACAGAGTGTATGTTATATAGCCCGGCCCACCGAACGGTGCTACTCAGGACGGATACGGCAGCATGATGGAGGTTGCCTACGTCGCGCATTACATCGCAAACTAATTAACCTACCAACTATATCGGAACGGAAAGGGGAGAGGGGGCGGTGTTGTGGGAGGGAAGTCCAGGTGTTGAGATTCTTGGACGAGTGAGATTATTCTTCTTACATTCTTTGTCCTTCGCTGCTGCACATATTTTTAACCTTTTTGCATCTGCATAACATTCGCTTCTTGTATATACTTGCGGAGGATTTGTATATACTTCACGCATACTTTTATCTATCTTTACTTAGCAATGAGCACCAATTATGAGCTACCTAGCCAGCTACTTTGATATCGCTACGTGTTAATAGTTGCCTTTCTCTTAGGTTGGGTACTGGTATATGAGACTCCTCAAGATCTATCTAAGTTGACTAAAAAAGCACATTACCTTTATTGTTGCCATAGCCTAAGGTACAATAATGAGCTCTAGCTGGCTGAACATTTTCCTATGTATTATCTTGCTGGAAGTCTTCATGATCACCTGAGACCATGGCCGAGGCCTTTTACCCCACACCAATATAGGACAAGGCCTAGCTCCCCTTAGCTGTGTGCCTTATTGCACGCTTCACTTAAAACCTCCGCCGAATTCTATCAACACCCCACGTTCCGCTCATCCGGATCTAGTGACGGCCTCGATACCTTCCCTAGCCGCCAAATTCTGTGAGAGAAAGGGTATCTCGCCAAAAACCTTTTAATTAACTTGACGGTGGAAGTAAAGAGTTTGACCATTACTACCGTTCGTTCCCCTAACTATCATTCGTATAGAATTGTGCTGTCCGCGTATCTTTAGGGCTAGCTGCAAGATGCAACAACTTCATGTGTCTCATTTGCTTCAATTTCGTACCTTTCCTTTATTACGCCATCTATTGACGCACGACTTAGCAGTTGTAGCAGACGACTTCGACTACGATCGTGTCAAACCACTGTTGCATGCAGTTATGACGAAGCTTGATGAGGTGTCCTGGACCCAAGTAATTATTTTCCCTTGATACCAAACCAGTTGTTTGTACTAGGTTTGAAGGACTTTCACTCGCTATGGTTAGAGTGATGCCATGTCTTAAGGGATAGACATATTCGCAATCTATAAGATACCGAGTCGTGGCTAGGCTTCTCAAGTCGGGTTTTCTATAAATATTCGCTGACTAAAGACGGGATTCAGAGGCGATTGGCTTTTGACTAGCTCGTTGTCGATATTCGAGTTCTATTGTTTGCTGGTGAACCCTAGGTACCTATGCAGAAGATCGCTGAATAAACTTGAAATTATTAAAATTCCACTCACACACTTTGGTTTATGCTAGTAAGCAGCAGTATAAACCTAGCGTCCACTCCTGTCGACCCTGATATGCGCCCAAATCCTGCTGATTATGTAGCTTGCGTCCGAAACAGGAATCAACTATTCCTCTTTGTTTACTTTTCATTTAAGTTCGTCAGACATAACGACCCATGCCGATATTTCGTCATAAAGCAGCTTTTTGCGATCCTAGCATGCTTCCTTCACATTGGACCATGATGGCGGTTAATCATGCCGGCTAATGGCCTCGACCCCCTCTTCGATGGTCAAGATAGCTGACTGTCGTCATGCGGGAAGGTCCCTATATGCAGCTTATAGAGCCGCGCTATAGATAAAGGGCAGCTATCTTGGCCAATGACTTTATCTATCCAACCTGCCTATCTCAGGCAGTCTCGTGAGCCTTTTGTTGAGTCCTGTGGGGATTCGCTACGTTGGGCCATAAATATCCCTGCTGCGGTTTGTCGTGGTGTAATAAGCTTATCTTGCCGTGTGCCGATTAGGGGGGGACATAGGTTGAACCAAGAGACCAAGGGGGAACATCGGTCATTTCGGGTACTAGTTTTCAGCGTCTATCGTATAATATAAAGAGACGAGACAGAAGCTTTGATCGCATCTTGAGCCTACCTCTCTGTAGACATCCGAAGATATCCCCATACAGTTGCGAATATGAATCTCGAGATCATACAATGGCTGGCTCTTGCCCTATGTGTCACTGCTTCCACAGATGGATCTCCTGGTGATCCTGATTTCTACAACACGGTCGCTGATATATACTCGGGACCGGATTGTGGTGAAGAAAGCTTTGTTTGGGCGGATCCTATATTCGGGCGCGGTGGAAATTGTCAACCTCTCGATAGACACGGGAATACCCCTGATATCCTCAGCTATCGACCTACCGATATCTACCCCGATTGTATAGGTGCGTCATGAATCTCCATTTACTAGCCCATAGAATTGCTAAATGGTCAAAAAGTCACGCTATACACGGATACCGAATGCAAAAGTACACCATACCCGGCGGAGGTGAACCAATGTGTTCAAGCGGGCATTCCTTTCGTCAGTGCCTTCGTCCAGTGTCCATTCTCAATCGGCTCGTGAAATACAGAACCTTGAAACTATCAACCACTACACACAACAAGATTGAAACGTTTTTGATAGCCAGATTAATATCTTCGGTAATTGGGAATGTAATGAATCCATAGTTGAAGCGTCTTGTCGTGGATCTCGCAGGGTACAGCGCGGCAAGCCTAGAATAGGGGAAGGGATATTATTATAATCCTTGTATAGGGCTATAATGGATAGAGTGACATTCTGCCCCGCGCTATATATGCGTATGTAATAATCCAATATGACGGATATATCACGATACCTTCGAATGAATAGTGTAGCTTTGTCCTTGTATGTCGCGATTGTCGCTTTCGGTAAAAGCGTTGCCAGGAAATATTTCCTTATATAACTATGTCGTCAATTTGTCGAATCTCCCACACCCCCCCCTTTCCCTGTAGCAAAGCCGTGGCGATGCAATCGGATAAGTTGTTTGAGGAAGCCGAGTATGGCAGACTCCCATTTGGTATTTTCGTCTGTATATGCACCCTGAACTACATATAGTGCGGGAGAGATATTGAAACTATAGTTGTTAGCTAATATGTCACGATGAAGGAGAAATGGAACTATTCTAGACTGATCGAAGAAAGCCAGCAGCAATGGAACTCTCTAGCACGTGAATAGCTAGCCCATAGATGCTATGTACGGACCTCATGAATGAATTAGCCAGATTTCATATCTCATTCGTGTGCCAGCCTTATCATGAACTAAGCCGCTCAAGTCAACTGCTGCTTACCGCGTTCCAGATAGAGCTTGTCTTAGTCCCTCGTCAAACGATAGGCGAGGGGAACCTCTCTGAACGGACCCATCTCGGAAGATGCCTAGGTACCTAGGCATACATGAGAATTATGTGTGGGAGAATCGGCTGGATCCGCATAAGCTATTAGAATTCCGGGGTTGAATGTTCGATGAAGGCTCCTTAGCGGATCTATATGATGATTGTGAGGATGAGGCTACCTTAGGTACCTATGTAGGAGCTTGGCGCAGTGCTTGAAGTCGACTAAAGAGTGTAGATTAGAGTGTAGATTCATATAGTAGTTTCTTTATGTTCGCCATGCGTGCAATTGGAAGAAAATAATTAGAATTTGGTCAAGACTGAGGTAAACCATAATTTCAGTATAAGTTCTTTAATCGGCCTACCAAAGTTGCTCTTGGCGTGTCTATACTGGACAGGGATTTATAGCGGAGCACCCTAACTTGTATCTTAGAAATGCAGGTGCAAGACAGAAGGTGCCGCCGCTAATGTGTATAAAAGTGTCACTATGCCGACTTTATCCCTAGAGGTTCCAAATCTCTTTTAAAGCAAGAAGGTACTACACTATAAGTGTGTAATTGCCCGAAACATGCCATAGTTCTACTGTGTACACAGATGCAGCGAGCCCCACAACATCTAACACAGCTTACAGGTGCCCCTCTCTCAATGACGTTATGACTTCGTTTGTCGCTGCAGGTACAAACGAAGCTTCACCTTCGCGCTCTGGGAAGTTATGGTGTAATTAAATCGCCATAGTTTCCCACAATTCTTTCCGGGTTGCAATTTTCAATCTTACAACTTCATCTTCTCCAACTGCTTCTACCAGATTACAATCCACCACCATATTTTGAATTGAAATAAATAAGCTCAAACTAGCAAGTGTAATCAACTGTCATCATGTCAATTCCCACCTCCACATCCGTCGTTGAGTCCGCTGTCATTAAGGCGCCACTTAGTCACGTCTGGCATCATATCAAACGTTAGTTCAATACCCTAGGTCGGGTAATCATCGATTGGTCATGATCGAGTATCTAACGGAATTCCCTTCTTAGTCCAGGATTTCAGCAACTTCTGGTCCGCCCTCAAGTCGAGCCAATACGTTAAGGGCACTAGTGATGAGACCGACGTTGTGAAGTGGACTTTCAAGGATGGCACAGAGCTCGAAGTGAAGCAGGAGGAGCACAGCGTATGTTTCTCCGATCCCATTCATGACTAGTTACTGATGATATATACCTTTCAAAGACTATCAACCACTACATTACCTACAGCGTCATCACTGCCAAACCCGAGCTTACCTACTCCTCGGTTCTCTCTACCATCCGCTGCTACGCTGTCACCTCGGGCGAATTTGAAGGAAGCACCTTTGTGGAATGGACCGGAAACTTCTCCAGCGATGCCGATGCAGGTGCGTATCCTCTTCCTATTTAGTATTATAGTTTCCTGGGGTTTGGGGCAACATTAAACTGACAGTATTTCTGTAGGTGTTATTCAGGATGCAAAGTTCAAGCGTCGCGACGCCCTAGCCGACTTGGCTAAAGCCGCGACAAGCAAATAAACTGATGATATTCCATGAAGCAGAATACCCTTTTATAGAGGGATAGATGGAACGACGAGGCGTAACGTCATTTCATAATTGTCAATGTAACATAAGTAAGTGATCACAACAGAAAAAGGCGCGATATGCAGCAAAAACATTGGTAGCAACAATTGGAGATAACCCAGATTAACGATGAACAACCCGTAACACTTCTTTGAGTATGAGATTCGTTCACTCTATTTTCACCGTGTCATTACCCTAGATAAAACATCTAAAACAAAGGAGACTTTAATATGTATAGGGCACTGGTAATCGAGCTAAGTTGGGGTTTCTTATAGAGAGAAACAGCTTTTGTTCCTACCCACGATGCGTCCGTCTTAGACATGTCCTGTCACTTGGAGACTATATTAAAAATCATTTCATGGAAGGATATGTCTCTGGTATATATTCCTCCCTTTCAGGGCTGATTACATCGGGGATACCAAAACTTAATGTTTTACAAAACCTTCTCCTACCCCCATAGACAACCAAGAGATAGGAACTGGAAATACCATGCTGAAAACCCAGATCAGCTAAATGGATCTTACATGAGGACACTTTCTGCTCCTCCACGTACCTAGGTAGTCACCCATATTTACCTATCCGCAACATATCTAGTGTATAATCCCACAATGTCTTTGTGTGAAATATTGAGAGCGCCCTAATGTTCACTTAGAACAATATTATTCTATGTACCTGGCCCTTATTCATAAACTCCAACGAAGTTCTACTACAATAAAATTCAAATTTCGTTGACGAAGTGGTATAACAAGTCACATAGCCCCATCCGTTTTTTATTCTTATAGAGATGCTGTCATATTGTTGAAGGATCATAGCATCAATCATCTGACTGAAATATTTCAACACAAGACTCAAATTGCTGTAAAAAAGTACTAGCCCTTGATAACACACTCCTTTTCAACGGCTATAACCAGGGAAATAGTGTAACACCTGAAAATACCAATTACTCGCTATGGCAACCTCCCAAAATTCGGTGGGAGACGATCAACCAATATACGCAAAACAAGACTTTCTCAATATAGAAGCAGAATTAGAAAGAGCCGGCTCACATATTGAATATAGAGGTCGTGCTGGCTGGTATTTTAAAAAAGCAAACCCTCTGCCTGGTCAGAGTCTTGATGACGCAGCACCCAACTCGATGATAGTACGAAATTACATAGAGTTCGTAGGTGAGAGAGCACTTAATGTCGCTACCGCAAACGGGTGGGATCAATGGCTAACGCCTATGGTCATTTCAACAAAACCAATACATGGGCCAAACATAGATACTCATACCGCGGCAACGTATATGACGAATGAAATACTGGACTGGGAGTCAAATCCCATATGTACCAACCTATACAACACCTTGAAGGTAATATTACCAGCTAATATTGACAAAATCGTCGCATTTGGCATAGGACGAATTGGTAATGTACATTTGAACAGTCCGGATAGATTATTCGATGTTCAAAGCTTCAGGGAGTACGCTTACCTGTTAACCGTAGCGAAGGCCTTGAACGATAGAAAAGCCGCGGGCGAGGAGCAGGTAGCCATCTACGTCCAAGACCCGACTTATACATCTGTGTGTAAAGAGGTTCTTAGTCGCGATTTTGGCTTTCATATTATCGGCGGGTATGGTGCCCGCGGCTTCGCAATGGTCGATGAAAACACTCTTGTCGCGGGTCATCACCCCAATTTCCCCCTTCGGGAGATCATCGCGGATATCGCCCGACCGGCCGCCATGTGCTGGCCTTTCTGGGGAAAATATGAGTTTGATAGGCTGCCCACACGAAACAAGATAATTGCTGCTGACATTGAGACTGACCGCGTCCGCGCAATGCTAGAAGAGTACCAAGATGTGCCTATTCCAGGCACTCGTTCCAAGAACACTACTCTGGGCCAAAGTGAATGGAATATAGCGTGGCTCGAGGAGCCGTTCTATGATAGCAAATGGTATGTACGGAAATCAAAAGTCTCCTCTTACTAATTGTAATTCTGGATCCCTTACGAGAAAGAGTAATGGAGGAGGCATTAGAAGAAGATTATTGTACAAGGTTCCTGAAGTAATGGTATTTATGAGTCGAATACCTAACCTAACCGAGGTGAGGTAGCCTCGTTGATTATTTACCAAATATTTGACCTGCTATATACTAAAATAAATTGATACCAGCCTTGAATAGATACTTTCATAATACCTTACGGGTTGCTTTGAGAAACTACGGTAGTCTACCACCACTATAAAACTAACATAGGTATATATACTATCAGATGAAGTTGCTGCTCGTGAGTTCAAGACGGATACCTAATCTATATCTAATTTGCTTTAAAAGTTTGATATTTCATCATTTATGCCTTTTCATAATTAAACCCCAAGTAGATAGGGGCTGGATATTAAGAAGGCACATTCCAGATGAAAGCCCGAATTAGTACCTCACACGTTCGCCTGGCTACTTCTAAGCTACCTAGGTAGTAATAGAGTTTATTGCTATCATGCCAACCCATTCTAATAGGTTTAACTAATATAGTAGTAATTCCACCCCTTGACTAATAACTGTATACCATACCAATTCATCACGTCGTGACGAAAAGTTTTATCTTAAGTTATCCGAAATAGACACACATATTAAGCAGCATCTATGACCAAAAACACATCATAATTAATGCTTTAGGAGTAGGTATGATTTTAGGGTAGCATGAGTCCTGGAACCCCCACCTAGACTAGAACAATTTGTGGATTATGCGCATAGGAAAGTCGCCAACCTTTCTATAGATAATGTTCCTTTGGACTGTATCCTTGCTTGATCCAGCAGATAATGAATGCCGAAATGAGGAGAAAAGGTTCCATGGCGCCAGGGTAAGTTAGTATAGCAATGCGGAGTACGCATATACCACTTTTTATTGGCCGGCGTGTTCTGTTTATGGCCTTATAAATACAGCAGCAGTATCCGACGAAGTCTTAATGTGCAAGATGCCCTTACTTAAGACATCATATTGTTCAAAGATTCGTGCACGAGTAGAACGTGAAGTAATACAGCTTAGTAAAAGAAGGGATGATGGCTCCTCCTTTCAGAGCAGACCATATAGGGTCGTTGTTGAGACCGCAACCACTTTTAGAAGCTCGCTCATGTCTGTCCTCACCTTCTCAAATGTATTCGCTTGATATTCCACAGTCAGTCAAAGATGCGGAGAAACAAGCAATCTGTGAAGTAATTCAACTACAATTGCAAAAGGCGATCCGGCCCATCACAGACGGGGAGTACGCTCGCCATATCTATTACGGCGGCTTTTTCGAGAAACTGTCCGGTTTCGAAGCCAAGCCAGATCTTCCCATCCCGGACGCATTCAGAACAGACTTTCCGACAACTACTGGACTCGCAAAGATGGGAGCTAAAACCAGGGCTGCGGTTGTCTGTACGGGTAAAATCGGCTATAGAGGTTCACCTTACCTTTCAGAATGGCTGATGCTTCGTGATAATCTACCTGGGCATCTATGGCACGAAG
The DNA here is from genome assembly GCA_002120325.1 of Daldinia sp. EC12. Taxonomy (NCBI): domain Eukaryota; kingdom Fungi; phylum Ascomycota; class Sordariomycetes; order Xylariales; family Hypoxylaceae; genus Daldinia; species Daldinia sp. EC12. The sequence goes on from KZ112966.1 coordinate 166,716, forward strand.
CCAAATTCACCATTCCCGCACCTAACTATCAGCACATCCAGCTCAAGCCAGGCACGGCGTGGACTAAAGACTCGGGGTACACTTCTGACCAAGAGTATTTTAACGACCTTGCCAAATGCTACTCCGCTGAGCTGCAAACACTTTACGATGCCGGCCTTCGTAATATACAGGTAGATGACCCACATCTAACCTACTTCTGTTCCTCCCAGTTTGTTGAAGGGTGTAAGAAAGACGGCACCGACCCAGACGAGCTTCTTGACTTATACACTCGAACCCACAACCAAATCCTAGCAAGCAAGCCTGCAGATCTGCACGCGGGGATGCATTTGTGTCGGGGCAACATGTCTGGGTCTACACATTGGGTCTCAGGTTCATACGAAAAGATCGCATACAAGCTATTTAACGAAACGGACTATCAGACCTACTACCTTGAATTCGACGACGCCGAGCGGGCGGGAGGCTTCGAGCCTTTGAGGTTCTTACCTAGAGGCAAAAACGTAGTATTGGGTCTTGTATCGACGAAGACACCGGAGCTGGAGGACCCAGGCGTTATTAAGGAGAAAATCTATTCTGCCGCTGCTGTGATCGCTAGTGCCCAGGGGGTGACAAAGGATGAGGCAATGGAATGCCTTGCTATTAGCCCCCAGTGTGGGTTCAGCAGTAGTAGCTTAGCTGGTGGTTTGGGTATGACTATGGAGAGAATGTGGGAAAAGTTGCAATTTGTGCGAGATATAGCTCAAGAAGTATGGAAATGAGATGTGATAGGTTAGAGGTTCTCGCCTAACAATGAAGTTGCTTCATGCTATTCGAACCTATCTCGTGACAGTTTGTTTCCGCATTCAAATGTTTTTGTCTCCTTTCATCACTATATGCTGCAACCCCTTTTTTGTAGGGTACACACCTTATATATGGGTATCCAAACTAAGTAGATACCATGCTATATATGATTAACAACATCAACCAATTAAAGTATTGACATCGTTACGTTAGGTACACAAGTTCTTCATCGTTCACTTCAGGTATGCATACAATATTTCAATTTATTCTCATACATAAATTAGATTCATGGCACTACATGTCTAAAGTTGTCATTCCAAATATTAGTCGAAAAGGAGTATACCCGTCTCAATATTCTAGTAACACTCGTGTTTATTGTTGTCATCGTCCTCGTGTTTTGCTTAGGTACCTACCTACCTAGGTATGTTATCCTCATCATAATAAGCAAATCCCCAATAGCGGGCTATGGTAGTCCCTACTACGTAGTATTCAAAAATATTACGTATTCTTCCAACCCCTGACCCTCCGATAAGAATAGCATCTAGAACAAAAAGGGCAAGGAGCCCAATTTTTGTGATATTATCCAACCGGAATCCAATAACTTCCTTGAAGAGAATAAAGACAGAGATGGATAGGAATAAGCAACAACAAAAATAGAGGCGACCATTTATACGATTCCATACTTTTATGCTCCTCAGGTTGTGCATTCCTCTCCGAGAGTAACCCAAGGAGAGATATTCGATCATCAACATAATACTTATGCAAAAAGTAACGAGCTTACGTGCATAATAGATTCGATATACGGCTGAAAAGACTAGTGCAATGGCAGAGAAGCCCAAAGTTTTCTTCCGTGACGCAAGTATGTCTGGATCCCAAAAGGGTATTGGACGGTAACTGATGAGGCGACGGAATCCTTCGATGACTGCAACAGAGCAAGATAATAACCAGAGAAATGGGAGATATACGAAGGTAGGAACTGTCTGGGATAGGAACCAGACTACAAAAAGTAACTGGATGAAATCCCATACGCGACTAGCCCTATCAATGAATGATTCGGCTTCAGCAGGACGACTTTCGGGTTCCATGGCGAATAATTGTAGAAAGGGATTAGTATAACTTGAAATTAGTTGGCAAGCCGATAACATTTCATTGTGTCGTAGGATGGATATAATATATTTGAAAACACAATGCGGAACCATACTTTGTTAAGAAACAGCTAAATGGCTTTTTCACAAGTTAGAGCGTAAAGAACCTTGTTTCTATAGGAGACGCCTTATGTACATACACATATGTAGCTTGCGAACAATAAGTGCCTACCTAGGTACTTAGGGTAATGTCACTACAAGCCGCTTCGATTGGAGAGCATCTACCTGATATTGAGCTGACTCTATTAATTAAATCCTCTTAGACCCGTGATTATTTATTGCTCATGAACTAAAATAGGGGGCCACCTTCTGATATTTCCAATGGTTGTAAGTATAAGGAAGGAATGAGTTATTTATGACTTGCAATACGTCAGTACATGTTTAAAATTAGTTTAAACACCTTAGAAGTACCTGGATTAACTTGAAAACTCAATCTAGAACTAACTAATGCTCTTATATAAGTAGACATATTATATCTCTCCCTTCAACAACTGGGGTGCATTTCAAATCATGGAGCATATAGGTAGCTTCCTACCTGTACCATACATTTCTTCCCAGACAAAGACCTCTACATACTCATTACCATACATAGGTAGGTACCTATCATTTCTCCTTTCCATCTAGGTTCACTGACCACCAACCTAGATAGTTTTTGCAACAATGGAATCCGTTCCATCCGAGATATTTCTTACTCCGGCAATTACGGGTAGCTCTCTCGGAGCTCCAACCATTCACAGTATAGAAGAAAAACTCAAAATGGCCTCTTTAAACCAGTTCAAGGGAGTCGAGATATCCTTCGAAGAGGTGTTGGAAGAGGCAAAGACGTTTTCATAGATTGATTACCCCTCCAATCGTGATTTATTGCTCGCGGCACATCACATTGCGGTATTGTGCTCTGAACTAGGTCTCTCCGTTATAGCCTTTGGGCCAATACAATGCTTCGAAGGTTTACAGAACCGATTCCTGTTCGGCAGAATGAGTGTGCAGCTCATAACTCGTTTCGCCATTGCAAAGGAGCTTGGCACCAATACTATTATAGTCACGGCCAATCATCGTCCAGCGAGCAAGCTATCAACAGAATTTATTCGGAACGACTTGGCATTTCTTGCCGATTTTGCATTCAGATATAAGCCATCTCTCTTTATCGCCTATTCGTTTACATGCTACAGCACTATTGTCAACAAATGGTGGAAAGCATGGGAACTCGTGCAGTCGGTCGACAGATTCAACTTCGGTCTTTGTCTAAATGTATTCCATATAGCTAGTTCCTGGACATATGAGACAGAACTTGACCAGGTGAACTGCATCGAACGTTTGACCTCAACAGTAAAAAGGAACAAAATATTCTATATGCAGGTTTCCAGTGCCGTTCCCCCAGTACTTCCGTTAAGCGCGAATCATCCTTGGTACCACCCTCGCGAAACTGCCTTCGAGAGTTGGGCACGAAACGGCAAGACCTTTCTATTCGAGACTACGCCTTTATATACTAGTAACGCTATGGAGGAGCTAGCGCGATCCATTATCGTCGGCTTTGGCTACAGAGGCTTTGTGACTTTGGAAACCTCCACTACAACTGATGACATGGGGGAGGATGTGCCAGCCGATCGCGCCAGGCGTGGAAAGATAGCGTGGAAGAACTTCCAACTGATGCTGCATGAAGCCAATTACGCACCATTTTAACCAAAGCCCTCATACCTATCAGTAACCTGTATTCAACAATCATGTTATATTAGGTAGGTAGCGGTACCCTCAGCTAGCGATAATATCATGATATTCGGTCGTGTATACCAAGCATCACCATTATATTAAATCATTAATACATAGTACGGAGAGAACTTTACATCTCTACCTTGTTACATTCATCAGGCAGATTCCGTAACTCTCACGAGTAACCCCTTGTCGATAAATAACCCATGAGAAAGGGTGGTCATAGGGGCCCGGGGATCCAAAAGTTGGAAGTCAAAATATCGGAGTAGCTATGTAAGGGGTAAGCAATGACCGTCGCCACGATACCAACATAGCAAGCAGAAAATAGTATACCTCGAAGTAAATTTTATTCAACTCCATCAGTGCAATATTCTTTCCTGCGCACATCCATCTCCCATAGCCGAATGTCAGCTCAACATGCCGCTGCATCTCAGCACGGGTGCGCTCGTCAACTTCCAGGTACCGTTCGGGACGGAAGAAGTCGGCATCTTCGCCAAACACGGCCTTTGAGCGTAGAAGCATCAAGAAGTTCGTGCCTATCGATGTTCCTCCTGGGATGAGTTTACCGTCAATGGTGTCGCCGCCGCGAGGTACTTCTTTCGCTAGCATACTGGTTGTGACAGGACGGATTCGGAGGCCCTCGTATATGACAGCCTAGATTTGTCTTGTTAGCCTCTATGATTTATATCATGTCTGATTCTAGAATCCGAACCACTTTTAATCGTAACCATCCAGGGGGTGGAGGTCTCTGCTTACCTGAAGATATGGCAATTCTCTAGCCTCTATATATGTGATCGGATTAGAGACCTTTCCAGCTTGCACAGCCGATGAAATTTCGTCCTTCAACTTTCGATACACTTGTGGGGCTGATAGCAGGTAGAGTAAAGTGCCCCTGATTGCAGCGGCGGTGGTATCGGAGCCAGCTGCAAACATAAAAAGCGTTTCCACTTCGCATTGTGACTGCGGGAGACCATTACGAACGAACGACCCCTATTATGGTTGCATGTCATCAGTGATACTATACCGCCACCCGAGGAAAAGCGTGCGATGCATTATGACTTGACTGCTCACCAATAAGGTCTTCTCCTCTCTATCAGCCCCCGGCGTAAATAACTTTCGTACAGCCTCGTTCACTAAACTATAGTTCACCGCTCAGAATAAGGGAGCAAAGTTTTCAGTACAGGTTACTTACCCCATAACCTTCCCTAACCCTTTAGAGTCTGTTTCCTTCGGGCCAAAAAGCTTCAAGCCAAGGGTCGAGTATACTATGTCTCGTGCCAACGGTACGTCGGCCGTCAACGCTATTTGAGGCATCGACTTTCCCACTGCGCCATAGAACTCATGACGGTCCGAGTCGCTTTCAAGAGAGCCAAATGCCTTCCCAAGTGCGATCTTCGAAACAACGTCTATAGTGAAAAAGGATACCGTCCGGGCCAAATCCAGGGGGCGAAATTCGCCTGCGCTGGAGTGGCTTATATACTTCTTCCGAATCAAATTAACGAAACTTTTTACTTGGGCGTCGACGTCCGCTTCGGCGCCAGGGTTATCACGCCCGCTATACCCTGGCGACATTCGAGTTTTGATCTTATCATGAGCGGCTGGGTCCAACGTGATGAACATAGTGGGGTAGTACGGGTTGAAGCGACTACCAGAATACCAATCCGACCTCCAGTACTTGCTCTTTGCACTAGACATACGCTTCACGACCTCCGGGTCATCCGTCAGGAGTTCGTTGGGGCCAACCCGAACGAGAGAGCCATATTTCCTGCTGGCAGACCCAAAAGCCTCGAGTTGAGTACCGTTTAGTGCTTGGCGTGCAAGCCATATGTATGATAAAGACGCAAAAAACGGACCGGGAACATGACGAAGGCGATACCATGAGTAGGCAGTTGACAGCACATAATAACTGATAGCTAAGGTGACGGTGACCAGAATAGCTCCGAGTCCGAACGAGTCGAGAATACCGTCTAGAAGTGACATGGTGTTAAATACAGAAAATTTAGTTCAGCTTGACTACCTATATTTAGTGAGTTGTGTAGGAAGGGGGAATCATCGGTGGGATGTGTGCCATTATCTTTGCAACAGCATAGCGCCTTTTATACAATCAAAGTCGCCCACATATAAGAGGGATACGCAGAGGTATATTGGAATATATATGCTCACAGCATCATGCTTTACCTTGTGTAGTACGGATGCACGCTTGCCTTGTTACGCAGCGTCAATACATGCCTAAATAAGGCCCAATTCTAGAATTGATTGGAGTATAATGGCATCCACCACATACTCAATCACCAATCGCTTCAATGCCGGTCTTACGCACTACCCCTTGTCTGGCGTTATAGGATCCGTCTACAGCGACCTACAGACCCAAAAGAAAGATACTGACTGCGGGGAAGCTTCAGTCTGGTTACAGTACAGGATGATGACTGCATTTGGATCGTCACAACCGTACCTGTCATACCAAAAGATCTTGATAGATTATGCCATTCCCATTGCCCCCTATTTACCCATATGTATGGATAACTTAGTTAAAGCTACTAGCCATTTGGGATGGTCCGTGCCATAAGTAAAGAGAAAAGGGGGGCTAAAGCTCTTACATAACGCTATCATTACTCCTATCTACGGTAAGTATACCATATATTTATCCCCGTCCATATTGCCCATTTATGAAGCTTTGAAGCTAACATAGCTATCTGAATGACGATATAGAGATGGATTAGTATGACTTGGACTCCATGCACTAGGCGTAAAGGGGGGTGCAAAGTATAAAGACACAACCCAACCAAAGCATGGAGAGCTATCTATAAATGTCATATAAATAATCAGAATCCAATGGCTAAATTTTCCAGGTTTCCAAACTTAATGATCCAATTCACTCTTTGTCAATGTTTGATATAAACAATCGTTGTTTTACGAAGAATGAGGGGAAACTGCGAAGGGTCCCTTATCTGGCTACCTTAAGGACATGACGGGGCGCTATGGTCCCTGTGGTGACCTGCCAGGGGTCCACGTGATCGTGATCGTACCGTGACTCCCTTCAAGGCAAGCATCTTTTAGCAAGTGCATATGGAAATATCTAGGACTCAAAGCTACTAAGGTATCAGATATCTGGTGTCAGGAAGTACTAGTATGTATATCTAAAGTCGCCTAAGGTAGGTAGTGTTTGTCATGCAAGCCACCTTTGCATATAGAAGTAAGTACCTAATCTAGGTATAAAACATACCTAGTAGATAAAGTTTAGCTACCTACTACCTAGATTAGGGACTTCCCGTATTGAATTAATGATTTGGCTACCCAAGGTTCAGGCAGGATACCTTAGGCACTTAGAGATAAGATTATAACGCGTCTTGACGGCGACTTCGATCAACCAGGCACCTACGTTTGCTAAAAACAGTTGATGCAGTAACGACGCGGACATCCCAAGCAACAACTCAGCTACCGGATACTTTCCGTTTTTTCTCTAAATAATAATAATCCGGCTGCTATCTTTCCGTTTAATTAGTTGAGATTGTATTGCTTATGCCATCCTCAACTTTTAACTGGCGCCGTGCACTTTTATTCCATTCATCATCATCATTATCTAGCGAGCTATCCAAAGTCCTATTAGCAGTTTCTTCATGCAAGATTCCACCTTAGGAATTTTACAGGCAAGTTGAAGCAATCAAAGTCACACGCCGTCATCTCCCATCATCACCACTAACCGGCGATAAAAGGTCACGCATTCAACCATAACAGTCTACTACCCAACAAATCGTTTATGTTCTACTTCAATCCCCTTTCATCTCGCCAAACCTCTCATAGGTAATATCTAAAGATTTCGACCTCAAAGCAAACTGCCACAATGGACGCTCTTTACAGAGAATTCCAGAAACTTTACGTAACCAAAACGACCTCTTTGGACTTGGTCGAGGAGTTGTTTAAGGACCTAGGAAACCCACTAAGCAATGATAAGCTTTCCCTTTGCGAAATAGACGAGCTAGACTCCAAGTACAGACGGGTTCTACAGAGTTTTCTAGACAGGGCAGCTTCTTCTTCTCCCCCGGATCACCCATATTTCCAAGAGATCAAAACCGCCGCGAGGCAGGTGCTAGAATGTAACTACAGCCTACATCATGCCTTTGTTGAACGTCTAGCCCACATAGCAGTATGTCACAAAAGAGACCCACTGAGACCTTACGAGCATTACTTCTTTTGGATATGCAACTGGGTCTACCAAGGCAGGAAAGTAGAGAAGCTAGCGTTATCCCATAGGAGAGCCGACCAAAGTGGAGACAAAACCGGACAGGGTGACAACAATAAGAGGGACAACGATACGAATGCCGGAAGGATCGCCGATGGAAAGGACCTCCGGGACAAGAACGCCGATGGCAACAACGGCAAAAGTGGGGACCATGATGGTCCGGACAGCAAGGATAACAACGATAATTCTTTGGACACCGACCAAACAACTCAGGCTCCTAATGTCAGCAATCCTCCTGAGTCGCCGACAGAGTACTGCGCCAACTGTGGTGCTCCAGATGCATCTCTCGTTTGTCGGGGTTGCACGTTCAAAATGAGTTCCCGGAGTATCATGAGGACAGTCTACTGTGACCCTGATTGTCAAGCAGCCGACTTGTCATTCCATGGGCCGATGTGTCTTCGTCGCTTGCAACTTGTTAAATCTGTATTATTCATGCGTACCTTCATGTACGTTATGATAGGCAGAGCAAGTACCTTCATGCTCAAAGCATGCTGGGAAGAAGGCGACGTGACTATGCTAAAAGAAGGCATTCCGTATCGGGCGGCCATGCAGGGAGAATACATGATGCGTCCATTCCGCTGTAGTGATTTTCCTCAGAAGGATAAAGCATCGATGGTCCAGGAAGACGAGTTTGCTCGGGAGATGATCTACCTAGTCGGCCATCTAAAAGAGTTCGTCTTCGACGGTAAGCAAAACCAGTCTCTTTGAAGCTGATTGTCGGCTTATCATACTAACAAGCACTTCGCAGAGCTTTGTCTAGACTTCAAGATATTCACGGTTCTTGTCAAGAACGCCAACCAAACAATTTGTCGCCAATACGATCATAACATAAGGAAGTCCAACATGATGCAACCTCACTATGTTTTTCAAGCGACACTGCCGGGTGGAGAGAAGTTCGCGGTTGATCTCTCACCGGCGCGTTACGGGTGGAAGGAGCTTGTTCTGCCCTGGGACGAATATGTGACGGAGCGGATCTGGAGAGTCGTTGACACCACCCGTACGGCCGCAATCGACTTCAGGGAACCCTTTGTACCCGCTGCATATTCCGTCATCCTCCACAAGGAAGTGCTAGACGACATAATCGACCACGCACACTTGTTCATGGAAACAGTCGACAGCGGACTATCTCCCCTAGAAGTATTAACAGGTGTCACCAAGGATGAATTCCGCTACTGGGATTCGGACCACTATGAGAATGCTCACGACTATTGCAGAAACATGGGTGAGATACGCAAGATTGACAGCCGCGGATACATGTACCTCAACCCGGATTGCGAGTTGCAAATCACGACTCGACAAGAAGACCATGACGCCTTGGCGAATGTCTGGCTGTCAGAGGAAGAGGCTAGAGGTCTTAGGAACGAGAGCGATGAGACGCTGAAGGCGATCTGGAGGGACCGTATTCAGATATGTCGTATAAGGTTCAAGCGCACTTCGCCACAGATCAGGGGGTGAATGGAGATTAAGCAAGGGGTACGAGAGTGTGAAGAAGTTTTGTGTATGACAATGTGTAGGATTTTGATTCCTTTTAAGCGGGTATTGCTTCTTGTTCTATAATACCGCATCATCGTGTACATATCAGTGTCTAGTAGAACGCATCAATGTGCCTTCAAAGCAGGTACCCTAGGCATTAGTCCTCTTTGGTCTTTGTCATGCGATGCAGTTAGGTTTTGATTCAAGTTGGGTTCGTATTTCAAACTCATATTAGAATGACTAGCCTATAATGTTAGCCAACCCAGGACTTGACCCTTAAAGAAATTCGGTTTTTTTCCGCCGTGTGGTTCCTTCTTTCTCTAGCCGCTAAGTTCTAAGCCATACATGAATGTTGCCCATTATGATAGTTGCGCCCAGCTGGATGATTGCCACGGGTGGTATTCTCTGAGACCCAAGAACTGACAGTTGGGCCTTATCATAGAGAGAGGCTACAACCCCGATATGAACCATCTTTAAATTCCTTACATTTTCCCCTTCTTCCAAAATGCGATATATATCCGTAAGAAAATTCGAATGTCGGAATAAACAAATAAGTCGAAAATCCAATTGCCCACGCTTCGCTTCCCTGATTATACCCATCATAAGGTCGATGTAGGAAGGAAAACAACTCTTCATTCATATATATGTTGATGGGTTTGCCCCCAAAAAGGTAGGCAGATAGAACGATCCCAAGGAAAGCGGTGAAACGTGAAAGAAGTATAGATATATAATTCATTCGTATAATCTCGTTCATTATGATTAATTTCGACAATATGAAACCAACGATAATCAGTAAGACCAAGTCGAATCCAAAAAAGTCAGGAGAATTGACATCTCTCACAGGTGATAGATGCCATGATGGAACACGTAGGTCCCCTTAGATCGAAAGAACGCCAACTCCAGGGTGGGGGAAATGATTATGAAAAACATATGAAGGTTGGCGGAGTAAGATTTGAGACGCAATCTGAGGCCGATAAATATTTAGGCAGGTGCCTAGACGCCAGGATTCTGGGGGTTGTCATTCGATTGCATCAGTTGTAGAATAGCTGGGTCGATGGTACCATTATTGTCATAGTAATATCCCGCACCGGTATTTCCTGGCATGTAAAATTGAGAACCTGCATAAGAAGTGCCATCGAATTGCTGCGGCTCCTGCCGGATGTTTGGGGGCGGTTGTAACGCTCTTTGGGTCTGAAACTGTGCGTCATGGCGTGCCAATTGATCAAATATTTGTCGTCGTTCTTGTCGCCCCTCCTGCAACTCTTGCAGTACACTTCGCAGCTGTTGTGCTAGCTCTGAGGACGCCTGGAGTGACGTTCCTTGTGGCTGCTGTGGTACTTCATGCTGCTGCTGTGGTATCTCTTGGAGTTGTTGCGGTGCCTCTTGTACTGGATATTCTGTGTGTTCTTCGACGTCTATAGACGTCGATTAGTTTGAACGACAGAACATCGACAGTAACTTACATGGAGAATACGGACAATCAGCCCTGAAGATAGTCCGATAGATTTTATCCCACCTGTCCTCTTCCGACATGCCCTGCAAGCCTTCGCGTCTTCGTAGTTCCTTTACTTGCTTTCTGTTGACTACGAGGATGTAGACGCCGCGCGGAGGAGGCGTGCAGGCATTTGTCCGAACATGATCTTCGTACTGGTCGTCCTCTTCGCAGGTCATCCCACAGCGTCGGCATTGGTATTTATCATGAACTCGGTATATATGCTCCCTGTTAAACTATAAGAACAACATTTGATGTATAGGGCTGAAGCTTGACATACTTCACCCGCGACGTGTCGTCAAATCCGCCCCGATCGTGGCATTGAAGGCCTGAATCGGGAAACGCCTTTAGAATCGGACAGGCAAATTTCCGACTGGCGCTTTTCGAATCAGCGGGTTTCTTCCCGCGGCTAGGCGTGCTCTTATCATCATTATCATCGCTATCGTCCGAATTGGTCTTTCTTCTTCTTTTATTCGGCTGTTTCGCATTTGAAGAAGACCGATTCTTTGCTTGACGACTAGCCGGTTGAGCACGATAGGTACCACCTTGGCTTGAACCAGATGTGCGTTGAGGGCATGTACGATTGGCCGAGTAGGGATTCAGCTGGCGAGAGAGAGGACCTCTAGGGCCGGAGGCAGCCGATGGAACATCTTGGGGAGGTTTCAAAGAATCGTTCACCCTATTAACGTCCCGCACGACATTGCTAGGTCTTGGACCGAGAACTTTGCCACGGATTTGGGTAAGTCGCTCTGGGATTAACTCTGTCCCAATGTAATCCCCGAGACAGCCATTGGTAAAATGGTGTTCAAGTTTGTTCGACATATCAAGCATGGTCTGAGAAATGGCCAAAATCTATGAATAATACAAAGACCGCAATGCAATTCCAAAGTAAAAAAAGCCGGTAAAGAGTTCAGTAGAGGTGTAATATACACAACCTAACTGGCGTTGCTAACCTGAAAATATTGAGGAAGAAAAAAGGTGAGTGAGCAAAATACGATTATGATATTTCTGCATTTCTCTAGTTCCTTGATCTTTTATAATAGTTCTTCAACATGTTATGCGCATGCGTATAACTCAAGAACCGCGAAATCAATACGCAGGTATCTGTGTTACGTACCTGCAGTAGCGTCAACGTGAGCCATCCAGCGCTCATATTGGGCAGAAATTCTGGTTCCCACGGGGGGGGAGGAATACCATGCGCTGACGTCTGCTTAGATGTACTTAGGTAGACCTGTCTAGCAGATAGAAGACAGCAAATTCTAGTGGAATCTCGAGAGCAGCTTCAAAGCTCATCTTCAGGCCCCTATATAGTGATAATTCGATTCTATGTACCATTTCGCTATCCTTTTCTTTAAGTTAATCATCGTCTCATTAGTATGTGTTATGTTACATAGCAAAGTAGGAAACTTGGGAAGGGGAGTAGGTACTGATTAGGACCAGGTCCATGAGATCTAGACTTAAGCCACCGACGCTCATTTTGGCAATCGAGGTGCGAGAATCTCCTTCGAAACATTTCAAACTGTATGGACATAATTCGAACCCTCTTAACGAAGGACTTAACATGCGCTGATATAGGACACTTGGTGTAAAGAGGGAAGAACCTATGCAAAGATTTATAGCAAGGTAACTGCAACATTTTATTAGTCCTAGTTAACTCCGAAGTCAAACAATAGGTAGTAAGTACACTTACAACTTTGTACTTACAACTATTTACTAAATATTTAGCCAAGACCTAGGGCTATGACCGAATATGTCTCACATTAATTGACATTGATAATGAACCGTGAATGAATAAAAGAGAATGCCGACTATATAAAAATCCAGCTACTAGATTCAAGCTACTCACGCGACTAATATAAATCGGCGCATCGCGTGGGGACCCTACATAGGTACTTTAGGTAGGTATCTAACTTTATTTCAATGCCAGATTTTAAGGGCCACTTTGGAGAGGTTACTCCCGGTTTAGATGGGGAACTGGGGAAAGCTTGCAATGCATTACATTAATTGTACAGCGTTGCAAAGCATGTGCCACTGGCCTTTTGGGGGTAAAGTCTGGGGGAAAACAACTAACTGGTAGCTAAGGTTTAAGCATGTGAAGAAACATTAATAATAGGTAAAGTTCCCCCATACAGCGCAATGCCTCGGGTCATTTGGTAGTTGTGGGGTCTTCTGACATCAGCGTGAAAGGGTTTAGCGTATTAGCGCAGAATTTCAGACTGCGTACCGGAACTCTACAAGCGCGAACTTAGCCACGCATCCGAGGTTCAAATTAACCTTCCCGCTGTAATCATAAATCATAAACTCCGGATTCGTTCCTTCTTACATTCTCTCCTCTTCAACTTGTATATTCATTTTTATAAAAATACCCAATATTAACCTACTATTTAGTTCGGACATTTATATACATCATACAAACACCACCACCAAAAAAACGCCATAACCAAACAACAAACATATAGTAACGATGGGTGGTTAGTACTTCGCCGAGTCCTAGGTTAACTAGATGCAACATATAGCTAACAGAACATAACAATCGCAGCCCTCGAAAGATTATCACAAATCTCCGGTCAGATCTCTGGTTCCAAGTCGGCGCGGGAGAAGCTCCTAGAGAAGAACCCAGACGACGTAAGCCTTTCCCTAGCATCCTACACCTTCCCAACGACCACAACCACTTCTGTATTTTCAACAAACTAACAATACCGGGAAACAGATCGTAGTTACAGCATGTCTCCGAACGGCATTCACGAAAGGTGGCAAGGGTGGTTTCAAGGACACACAAGCAGCTGACCTGATGGCGGGAGCTCTGAAAGGACTTCTAGAACGGTCTAAGATCGACCCGTCGCTGGTAGAGGATGTGTGCGTGGGCGAGGTGCTTGCGCCTGGCGGTGGCGCTACCGAGATGCGTGCCGCTGCTCTTGTTGCCGGCCTGCCCGAGACTGCCGCCGTCCGAACCCTTAACCGCCAGTGCTCTTCGGGCTTACAAGCCTGCGTCGACGTCGCCAACCAGATCCGCACCGGCATGATTGAAATCGGTATCGGTGCCGGTGTTGAGAGCATGAGCTTGCAATACGGGTAAGTTGCTTCTTCGCTTCCCCGATGCCACTCTCCGATGTACCGGTAATTGGACCCCTTTGGCTAACAAATATTCCCTCCAAAGTCCCCAAGCCGTAACCGAGTTCTCCGAGCTCCTCGAGTCGCACCCCGAGGCTGCCAACTGCAAGGTTCCCATGGGCGTCCTATCCGAAGACATGGCCCGAGACCTCAAGATCTCGCGCGCCGACCAGGACGCCTTCGCCGCCGCGTCCTACCAGAAGGCCCTCAAGGCGCAACAAGCGGGTCTGTTCGACGAGGAGATCCACCCCCTCACCGTCAAATTCACCGACCCTAAGAGCGGCGAGACCAAGACCGTAACCGTCAGCAAGGACGACGGCGTCCGCCCCGGCATCACCGCCGAGTCCCTCGGCAAGATCCGCCCCGCGTTCGCGGAGAACGGCTCCATCCACGCGGGCAACGCGTCGCAGATCAGCGACGGCGCCGCCGCCGTATTGCTCATGCGCCGGTCGACCGCCGAGCGTCTCGGCCAGACCGTCCTCGGCAAGTTCGTCGCCGCGAGCGTCGTCGGCGTCAAGCCCCTGCTCATGGGCATCGGCCCCTGGAAGGCTATTCCCAAGGCCCTGTCTCTCGCCGGCGGCCTCACCAACGACGACGTCGATATCTTCGAGATCAACGAGGCTTTCGCTAGCCAGTGCCTCTGGTGCGCTAACGAGCTCAAGATCCCCAAGGAGAAGATCAACCCCAAGGGCGGCGCTATCGCTTTCGGCCATCCCCTTGGATGCACGGGTGCCCGCCAGGTGAGCACCCTGCTGTACGAGTTAAGGCGCCGCGGCCAGAAGATTGGCGTCACGAGTATGTGCGTTGGTACGGGTATGGGTATGGCCGCCGTCTGGGTTGCCGAGTAGGGCTGTTAAATGTTTTGAATTGGGTTAAATCCATGGTTAATGCCGTGGCATGTTACGGTACGCCTTGTAGAAACATCATCATCTCAGGCCTTGGAAAGGGCCATTGCATGTACAAAATACATGACAAGAAGAGAGGGAGTCGAGGAAGTCGAGGAAGCACAACAGCATCATGTACAATGTATATATAAGGCGTTTAGTATATCTATATGAATATGCAATTACGAGCTTCGTTGCCATCTATGTCTAAAATACATTTGAAGATCCAGCCATGTGGCGCATTTTTAGCAGCACTATTGCCATGTCTTTCTTATGTGCCGAGACAGGTCCATACAGCGCATAGATGGCTTACAGGCCCCTGAAAATGGGCGCGAATGGGCTGGAATTCCCGCCCTATGAGAATCCCTCGATATGGCTACCCAGCCCCCTTTCTTTCGCTAGCCGTACGACCTCAAATCCGACTACGAGATCCATGAGCCCCAGGCCTACGCTCTTATAGATAACATTGCCGGCTGAGAGCCAACGCGCCAGTTGGTGATCGTG
The DNA here is from genome assembly GCA_002120325.1 of Daldinia sp. EC12. Lineage (NCBI taxonomy): Eukaryota > Fungi > Ascomycota > Sordariomycetes > Xylariales > Hypoxylaceae > Daldinia > Daldinia sp. EC12. Next base: position 182,049 of record KZ112966.1, read on the forward strand.
ACTCGACTTATGCTGCTTATGCCGTTGCTCATCTGCAGGACCCTGGCTCGAACTCCGTCGATGGTGGAAAGGCAAGGAGAGGCTACTGCCCTTCCGGTTTGAGCTGCGCGACGAGGGACGCTTACCTTCGTTGTCCGGCGCCGAGTTACCAGATTCAGACCCGACAGCAGTAGATACAGTTGAATCAGGCGATGCGAGATCCAGCTTCTCGACAGACTCATTGATAGAAGAGGTTTCAGTAGAGCTCTGAGACACGAGCGCATCCTCCTCTTCTTTCGCCAGTCTGTGAATCATGACCAGCTCGCCGAGTCTACTTATAGTTAGTTATCATGTCCATAAACTGTTAGATAATACACTACGAGACTTACTCGACGAGCTGAGTAGGCTGTAAGCCTGCTTCGATAATCTCACCCGCCTCTTTCAATGCCCCGTCCAGTGTGTCCACAATAATAACCCCACCTTCAGGTGCGTGTTTATGATAATGATGTCCGGGGGCATGGTTTTTGGTGGCCTGGAGTAACAGCTCTCGGGGCAACTCACGCATATGCTTTGTATAGCTCCCTATCGCAATAATCAACCTACCTTTCCTACGGCCTTCGTGACTTGTCAGTATGCTTGCTTCGAATAAATCTACGGTGCTAGGCGTGCAGCAGTAGATAACGTCTGCCGCTCTTAGATGCTCCTTCAGTAGTCGATCATATTCCTTGTAGCTCGGAGTTAGGAGGCCGAACTGCGCCTGATCCCAACCCTCACGCTGTTTGACTTCCAGGGGTATAGCATGTATCTTCTTGAACGTATCTCTTGCGCTGTCGCTGAACGATTTATTTATAATGTGTACATGGCGAATGCTATCGCCCCGCAGCATCAAGGCTAGGCGCATATGCCAATAAGCTTGTAACCCCGATCCAAACACAACGAGGGTTCGGACCGTTGCGCGCTTTACAATGAGACAGGTGGAAGCAAGAGCGGTACGGAAAGCGGTAAGGGTTTTCGCATGGAGGAAGCCTATAGGAGGTCCTTGGGGAGAATAGAGGGTCACCGACCCGGTAGGTCGGATAGCCGGCAACGCTGTATCTACCAACTTGTCTGCTGATGGTGCGGACAAAGTCACCACTAGAAACTGGTTAGCCAAGAAAGATTCAAGATCGCCAATGCTTGGCTATAAACCAACCCTTCACAGCATGGCCAAGCGAACTGATCGAAGGCATAAAGAGCGTAGTTGCGCCGGTGGTATTGGAGTGTACCGATGTGCGCTCAGGCTGATGAACGACGCCATCCTTTATGGACTGTGTCCCGGTTGAATACTCATGAAGGGCATTTCTCAGGATGTCGATAAGGCCTTGGGCTTCTTCTTGGCTGAGACTTTCCAGCAAGCCGCAAATTTGATCGTCTGAAAGAACTGTTAAAGACATGACTGGTTTTCGACCTCGGGAATTAGCGCTGTAAGTAAACACGTTCCTATCGCATTCAAAGTTAATTGTTAAGCAATTGATCCTCTCAGTGTTCTTGGCTTCGAGTTATACAAAGACAATTCTAAAGAATCTTATTATTAAAGGATGGTTTGCTCAAGGCCATGTGGGTGAGAGGAAAGATCCGACTCTCGGCAAACCGAGTTGAAGGCTTGGCTGAGCGCAACATCCACACCAACACAGTTGATCTTCCATAATACACACGTATAATATACACGTAAATGATAAGGTTCTTTCAAAAAACGCCATAGATCTTGGCTTTGACCCATTCCTTTTGTGCTATGTATTGTATCCGAGAAAGGATATGAATTTTGAATGGTGTAATGAGTAGATGATTGCCATTGGTTCTGACAAAATACCAAGTCCTACCAAGACCAGCGATACCGCACCGTACTTGCCTAATTATACTACACCTTTACACCTACGGCAGGTACCCAGGGACTAATATAGGCATGTGCATAGCTTCTATGGCTGCTATGTGTTGCACCCATCTCGCGTAGGGCTTACCTATAGCTACCTAGCTAGCTACCCCGCTATTGTATCACCATCAAACCCTTCAGTGACGTACCTGACTATAGAGAAAATCTAGAGGGCCTAAGAGTTATATTTTACCTGGTAGGAGGTACCTAATGTTAACTTTACGTAAATTGCAGGTGCATTGGGAGCAGAATCAAATTGAATTTCAAACTAAGAAAAAAACCCAGAGGAATGGTGAAGATTAATTAACTTACCCACCATCCAAATCTGATCTGAAAATAAAAGCAACCATCCAAACTCGGAACTAAAACACATGATAATCATACGATATAAGATGCAAGGCGTATAAATTTCCATTGACCAATAAGGTAAACACCAATCCCCATCAAAGAAAGCGGCTCAATAGGCAACGCTTCTTTCACAAATTTCGCAACGTTTCCAATAACCATGACTACCTATGTACGGCAAAATCGTCGCCAGAACTTTTCGACCCTTTCGAAACTTTGGATATATCTCCGCTTCTCAAAACGCCATCATCCTAAAATGACCTTTCTGTCAGGTATCTTTAAAGACCAAAACTTGCCGGCTACCCAATATTTCCGAATTCACTCTCTCCGTTAGATGACATTTCCCTCTTTCTTATTTCTCTTCCTTCCCCTCCAAGTCGTAAATAACCAATTTGATGCCAAGACAAGACTCATGCTCCAATTTATAAACGCCCCTAACTTGAACCTGACCGCTTTACTTCCCGCCTGTTCGGTTTATTTAGAGGGCTTGCATGCTGCCCGCGCCGTCGTTCCTGAAAACTAACATAGCATGTTTGCCCCTGACAATGTCCGAGTCGCCATTAATGCCTGATAGGCCGTGGCCTCCTTTGCCCGTGCCGAGGCCTAGGTCGCGGATGCGTCCCGTCCCGATATCGAAAAAGGTGCCGTGAACCTGCAATCCCCTTTCGGCGATGGCGTCTTGGATTGATGCATTGGCCATGAGCACGTTGATGCCGGCCTCGACATTGAGCTCTGCGATGCGCACTGCGCGCTTCTTGTCGTCGGTGATGCTCTCCAACTCTTCCTTGTGTGCATTTCGCACAGTCTTAAGAGGCACCAACCACGTGTCCAACACACCACCGACACGGTTGTCGCTAAGCGCAGCTGCGGCCCCGCCGCAGGACGAGTGCCCACAAAGCACTACGTGCTTCACCTTGAGATGCGCAACTGCATATTCGATGACAGCTGACGTGTTGATGTCGGTAGGCGAAATGATATTGGCAATGTTACGGTGCACGAAGACATCGCCTGGTTGCAAGCCTAGAATCGTGGTCTCGGGGCAGCGCGAGTCAGAGCAACCTAACCAAACTGTTGCATCACGTTTAACCGCGTTAGCCTCCTAACTCTTTTCCAATGGTAAAAAAAAAAAAATACTTATCATCTCCGATGCGAGATCTCCGCACTGCATAAGCCGCGGCGCAGCAGGCTCTTGGATTCAGGAATGACCCAAGACAGTGCTAGTGTTCTGTTGAGTGGGTCTTTTCTCATCTCGCATCTCAACAAAGGCATATTATATTATGCCAAGAAGAAAAAAATGTTCAAGACTTACGGATTGATGGCGATTGTCCCGATGCCAATTTAGGAAAGAAGTCGGGGTTCTGATGACCTTTGTAGCCGGCCCAGGCTTGGTTGGAGCTCAGCGCGTAGGCGAAAGCATCTTCTGCGGCCATGGTAAGCGAAAGTGTTCCCCCCAAAGTTACCCTCGCCAATCTCGGGGATCTCAAAAATAAATTTAAGCGTATTTTTGGTGTATGAGATGCCGGGCGTCCACCCCTGTGGATCCAGATCTAGGATTTACCGACCCCTTTTCTTGGCGGGGGGAGATAAGCAACGAGTAGAAGAGGGAATAGCAACACGTACGCGGAGGAGCAGGCATCTCGAAGCTGCAAAGTTGGATGCGGCCTTTTTATATATGTGATGTCCGGAGATATGCAAAATGGTAGGTAGGCAGGCCAGGAGGTATGATGACCACAGGGCGGCACCCAAGATCCCAGCCGGAACCAACTGGAGGCGGGATGTAGGGATGCAGGATATGAGCGAATTAGGAAGTCCCAAGCCCAATCAGATATGGCGCTCGCCCACTTGGTTCACACCTTTCAGGAGGATCCTGTCCTGTATGCTTGATGACTAGACCGAGGTTCTGACTTTCGTTTGGTCTCGCTCAAATCGCGCTCGACCGGTTCGGTATTCACTCGGAGGCGGCCGTGATCGTACGGAGGTGTGAATCACGCGACGGGCTGGTATCACTGGTTAAGAGTGTGGATAACGATGATGGTGCAACTCGGTTTTCGGACGGATAATCCCTCATCAAGTGGGTTCGATAGGAAATTATATATATGAAAAGGAGTAGTAAAGTAAACAAAGTCGGGGGACACGTAGGTGCATATAAAAAAGCCGTGCGGAATCGAGGAAAGAAAAGTCTCAGGATACTAACAAGGGCTTGTCAAACCTAGCGTCAGCAAGCGATGATCTGTGAGGCTTTAATAGTGTATCACGCTGGAACTATCGAGAGGAGAGAGATCAACAGGTAGCATCGCTAAGTCCGGAGTCCGGGGTAAAAACAGCAATCTCAACTAAGTATCTAATCTTAGATAGATATTAGATGGTTAGATAGATATCTAACAATCCCAAGCATAAATGACACCCTAAATCTTGCCAAATCTTCCTGATGACCGCTCGCCCAGACCTTCCCTACCAAGGTTCGAAAGCTTCGCGCTTTCGCGGTGTTACCAAGCCCTCAAGCGCCCCCCATGTAGATCTAACCACGGGCGCCCGTTGGATGAGCATAAGCATGAAACGGGGGTCGCAAAGCGAAAGCGTTGATGAGGCGGCGCACGGATTTTGGGACAAGCGCGGCATGGATCTAGATTACGGATATTGGAGCTAAGCTTGATTTTTTCCCGTTAGGTACAACCTGTATGCCAAGCGTATTACATGCTTTGCGCTGGTGTTGTTATTGTTGTTGCGCTTGGTACCCCTCCGAGGCGAGAGAAGGCCCAAATAGCCAATCTGCTTGCAACGTGCTTCGCCGGAGCCCCCCCTTCTCCCCTTCTCCCCCTGCCGGGTACAAGGGGCTTTGCTGCAACGGCTTCACGGCATAGGATGAAGGAAGAAAGCGGTGAGGACTTTGATGGCGCTGTCAAACGGCTACATTACGAACTACTATACTAGCTATTATACTAAATATTATGTACATCTTGCTTGCCTCCTAGGTGCTTGGTTCGGTTGCTAAGCGGGTTTGTAAACTAAACCTACCTGACGTAGCGTGCAGTCAGAGCACGGGATGGTTTGCTTAGAGTAGGACACGTTGATTCGTGACTCCCGGTTACCTACCTACCTCAGCAGCTAATGAACGGCTCTCGTTGAATATCATCTTGGGAACCGTGAATAAGGAAAACTACCTTAGTACATCAGGTACATCCATGATAGGTGATATGTAATGGAGGGTCCCACGTTCAAAAGTCCCTATGGTACTTTTAGTTCCATGTATTAGTGCCACGTGACGTTACCGTCTATATGGCTCCTCTTCCTCCTCGACAAGCTTCCCCTCCTCGTGACCAAATAGGAATTTAGATAGAAGACGAGGAGGTGGTAGGGTGCGCATTGGTAAAAGGGAATACGGGTTATTCCATGTAGAAGATAGATAAGCTTCTTCTTCTTCTTCTATTGAGATGTGTCACGAAATGAAGACTTTGAGACAGTGCCGTTTCTAACCCTCTTTCTATTGTTCTCTATTTCGGCGATTACATGTTAATGACTTAATAAGACCAATGTAAGTTGCTTACCTAGGGTAGTTATATCTCTATATCTCCAGATTCTATTTATGCATAGAATCGTTCAAATAACAATGAGGCGCTCTGTTTAAATACCTATCTCGATTATCTATCACGATAACAGCCCTCCTCAACAAATCCTCTTATTAATAAGTACCTAAGCTTTTGGTGGCTGTGAACGCCTCAATATAACTGGTTAAATTCTTCAATGCCACTGCCAAGACCGCGGACCCTGAAACCAAAACGCTTGTCAGCATTCCAATCAAAGAGCCTCTTAAAGTTAGAAATACATCTGTTTGTCGCCCACGTGCTTTGATTATGGTACCTTTAAGATTTACACGCCACGGCTTGGTTTTCTCTTGGCATGGGCTTATACTACATAGGTAATTTTATATTTCCAATATTCGGGTCTCTACGCCACAATATATATTTGTTTCTTATCAAGAATTCGGATTTTAAAACTTGCATGATCCGCAAACCTTCTACTTCAATAGTTGGCAATAGGTTACTAATTAAACCTCCTAATATAGGTACCTGGTAATGTTCGAATTCCCCAGAGTGGCCGGTAAATCTTTCCATCATCGACGTTACAGATAATAGCAAGCGTTTTACCAAAGACCAAGATTCAAAGCCGAGCTTAACACGCCCCCTATCCGGGAGAGCTATTTGCCGGCCCCTATTTTTTTATACTCCCCCTAAACAGCAACAACAACAACCACAACGACATATCAACAGAGCCTCCGAGGATATAACTCTCGTAGCTAACTCGTCATTCACCCGCAAGATCCACTCCGTCCATGAAGCTTTCTTTTCTGTGTGTTGTACATATAGCTCAAGAGGTAAGGACTAACTAGCTAGCATATGAGGTCCCACCGGGCTAGCATTACAACACGATGGGCTTCAAATGTCCCTTCACCGACGGGTATAAGTAGGGCATTTCTCGGTAAAATACCTGTTTCGATCGACTGGGTATTGACAAAAAAAAAAAAGATCTCCCTCACCGAGATTTGCCATCAGGAAAAATGTTCCTGGAATAGTTGCACTAATAAGCAGCAACGACGATACCGAGGATGCCGGTAAAGGGGGTTAGAATACTTAGAGTCTCACACATATCTCATGTCTCGGTACTTCTTTTTTTTTTTTTTTTTCCTTACTAAGACATTCTCGAACTTGGTTTAGCCTCGATCTCAGCGCAAATATACGTTCGCATATTTAATGTTTCCAGATGCCGCAATGCAAGTCACAGCATGAAATACCTAGAATAGGCAGCGTTTCAGTACATATAACTATCCCAGCGCATAGTGTCACAGTCCAAAAAGCCGGGATTTGCCTTGGTGATATATGTAGTTTTATTTTCTATATCGACGGGAAAAAAAAAAAAAAACTAAAGGAAAAGAGAAAAAGACCCCCGGCGGCCGAATCTCTGGAACACCTACCTAACAACAATTCAGAGCAGCCGGCATAGTGATAATGGCAGCATCCGCATCAGAATAAACAGGAGGTTTGGCATTATAGGCATCAACCAATACGCTTGATACTGGTAAATAGGGACCTACATATACGAAAACAAACATGCCTACGCCGCGTAAGCTCCAACATATGAGGCTGCAGACCCAGCACTCAGGAACGCTGTCTGTATCAATGCCTAGTCTTAGCCAAGAGTGTGGGAAAATACGACACTACAGAGATATTTCCTTGGCATCCTTGGCTTGGCTCGGCTCGACTCTCCCTACGCGGTAATCTCCCACAATATGATACGTACCAACTACATAGGAATCCCAGGTCCAAGAATTTCACCTTTTTGGAAGATAAGATAACCGCCAAGTCTTGGCTCGAATGGTTGTGATATTACGAGATGATAGCAAACATAGTCTTTACGAAATTGCATCGATCATTCATTTGTCACATTTGTCATCGGCGAAACTCTGCAGATGGAGTCTAGGTAGGCTGTATGCAAATCCATGTGGTTGGTATTCCCTTTTACCTCCTCCAACGCCGGAACCGTGCAAATATAGAAATCATGATCCTTGACCAGCCTTAACGCTTAGACCTTGATGGCCGACTCCAGAGCCTTCTTCTTCTTCTCAATGCGCTTGTTGGCCTTAGCACCCATGATACCACCACCCCACTGTCGTCGGGCATTCTCAGATCCGGCTAGGTAACCATCCTTGATAGCGCTCACGAGCTTGGAGAGCTCGTTCTTGTCCTCAGATCGGACCTCAGTGATAGCGAGGACAGCAGCGGTCTTGAATTTTGTTAGTCAAACATAATTGATACAAGTGTAATGGTCAATGCATACCTTCTTGTGGACAACAGTTCCGAGACGGGCCTTGCCCTTGATGATGGCGTAGGGGACACCCATCTTTCGGCAAAGAGCAGGTAGGAAGATGACCAACTCGATGGGGTCAACGTCGTTGGGGATCAGGACAAGGGAAGCCTTCTTGTTCTCGATCAGGCCGACAACGTGGTTCAGACCATACTTGACGGCGTAGGGCTTCTTGCTGACATCCTCCTTCTTCTTGCCCTCCTTGACGGCGGTAGCCTCCTTGACCAATCGCTCCTTCTTCTCGGCCTTGGACTCGGGTCGGTACTTGTTGAGGAGCTTGAAAGCCTGGGCGGCGGTGTTGCGGTCCAGAACGTGCTGGAACTGGGAGATAGCTGGGGGAACCTTCAGGCGGAGGTTGATGATCTTCCTCTGGCGCTGAAGACGGACATACTCGGGCCACTTCACCATGCGGGAGAGGTTTCGCTTGGGCTGGATGTCCTGGCCAATGCCGAAGTTTCGGGGTCGCTTCTCGATGAGGGGGTTCTAATCGGTACGTCAGCATGATCCCCGGAGATTCTTAAAATAATGGGACAATTAAAGGGGATGCTCTACTCACCTTAGGTGCCTTCTTGGAACCCGCCTTGGAGGCGAAAGGGGCCGGGGCGGCCTTCTTACCGGACTTGGGAGGCTATCATTGAGAAGAAAGACATCAGCAAATGTGTTCCATTGACTGTAGTCTTTCTTGAACTCTAGAGAGATGATCGCGAATGGTATTTCTACACATTGCGCGAAGATCTCAAGCCAGTTCCTCACCTGCGTCAAAAAAAGACGACAGGCGGAAATTAAGCAACTCGACAAGCGAGTGCCATTCAATTGATTCGCTGAGTGCAGAAGCACAGCAGTCTCGGACGTTAGGAGCTTACCATGTTGATGAAGTGGTCGTGTGGTCGGCGTTGGGTGAAAAGTTACGACCGGATTGAGAGGTGTGAAGGAGTAAAGAAATCTCTTGTAAAAGTTGCGAACACGGGAAAAACAGAAAAAGTTGTGCGTAGGGTTTCGCAGTGGGCTGGAAGGTAAAATATCGGAAAATTGGACCTGACTAGCTAGACTCGAATTAGCCTAGTTCACTTTGCCCCTCCATCGTCCTTATGTAGGTAGGTATTGTTGTACCTTTTTGATATCTCAAAAGTTAAACCCCACTAAGATTCTTCGAATCACTGAACTTTAACATGTGCCATCAGAAATGACGTTGAGTCAGCCTTAGTGAACTTGATTAGTCTTGACACTATTCCGATTCATTTCTCAATAATAGACCTTGTATTTCTTATAAATATTATCTTCCTATCTATACCTCTATATAAAAAATCGAGTATTTTAGACAATGCCTCCGGCGCTCTGTGCCCTCTGCAAGACAGAGCGAGCCCTGATCAAAAGGCCAAAAAATTATCAGAAGCTTTGTAAAGGCTGCTTTATACGGATATTTGAGGATGAGGTACATCACACCATAACTTCATCGCAGCTCTTCTTCCCGGGTGAGAAAGTTGCCATCGGCGCATCAGGTGGCAAAGATTCAACAGTTTTAGCATCAGTACTTAAGACACTGAATGAGAGGCACAACTATGGAGTTGAGCTGATACTCTTAAGTATTGACGAGGGAATTAAGGGATATAGGGATGACTCTCTTGAAACAGTCAAGCGCAACGCGGTGCAGTACGATATGCCGCTGAAAATAGTAGGCTATGATGAACTGTACGGCTGGACTATGGACCAAGTTGTGGAAACGATCGGCAAGAAAGGCAACTGTACTTATTGCGGCGTCTTCCGTCGACAAGCTTTAGACCGAGGCGCAAAGATGTTAGGGATCAAGCATGTCGTCACTGGCCACAATGCCGATGATGTCGCAGAGACCGTTCTTATGAACTTACTTCGAGGAGATTTACCGCGCTTGTCAAGAAGTACGAGCATTGTCACCGGAAGCGACGCCAGTGAAGTTAAGAGGAGCAAGCCGCTCAAGTACTCATACGAAAAGGAGATCGTGTTATACGCGCATCATAAAAAACTTGACTACTTTAGCACAGAATGCATCTACAGTCCGGAGGCCTTCCGGGGAAGTGCTAGGAGTTTGATCAAGAATCTAGAGAAGGTCCGCCCCAGCGCCATATTGGACGTTGTTCGAAGTGGCGAGGATATGGCGAGACTAGTACCCGGTGCTGCGCCGAGTTCTTGTGCTTGCGATGGGAAGGCTACGCCTAACCGAACTCCTGCTGACGAGGATAACATTGGCGGTTGTGGCTCATCAAATGGTCGTACAAACGGTGGCGAGATGGCAGCTATGGAGAAACGACTCCGAGAAAATGAAGCCGCTGAGGCTGCCGGACTCGAAACAGAGATCACGACCGAAAACCCTAAAGCGAGATCTCAAGATAAGCCAAACCCGACCAACGGTCAATTTAAAACAGCCGGAACCACTGTACCCATCAGGTTAAAACAAAAGCTTGGTACATGCGAGAAATGCGGCTATATGTCGAGCCAGAAGCTATGCCAAGCCTGCATGCTTCTCGAAAGCCTGAATAAGAACCGTCCAGAGATCACGATATAGAAATAGCATAGGCAGGCGTTCCGGTATTCTTGGGATCTACTAGAATAGGATTAAAAATGATACCCTTAACAGAGATGACCAGCATTAGGCCGCACGATAGAACGACTTGAGTATCAAGTGTTGTATTCTGTAGACTTTGTACAAGTAGTTGTCCATCATAGATAATATGTCTTCCTTTCTCCGCCTCTCTATTTTTCCGTTTACGTAAATCGCTTCTCGACCTATACTATATGTCAGTTTCAGACATCGCCAATATATTTATCGGATATAGGAACATACCCGCCATGGGTTGTTGAGCTCGAAACCTGCCGGTGCTGCGGGGGCATCGCTCTGTCCTCGTAGGTATCCTGTAAGGCGCATATCGCGGTTCATCACTGCGGTAAATGAGGTCAGTTACGTGCGAACCGACATGTATCGCAATGCGGATTCATCGTACTTTGTCTATCCCACTGATCTATCGATCGCCTCGCCCTCTTGCCGCCGTTGTGCCAATGTTTGAGTTTTGAAAGGCCTGCGCCAGTGGCGCTAAACATCTAATAAAGCCTTAGCATCCAAGTAATCTACTGCAGAGATAAGTTGTAATCGACCGGGAACTCTTACGGCTAGGATGATTCCATATGGAATCAGTGCTTCGAAGGGAACGGCCATCGCGTAACTACGGACTGAGGTACCACCAGAAATTAGTATAGAAAGTATTGGTAATAGGCTATATATTAGCGATGAAGAACTCACACTAACGTATGGCTTTACGAGTTGGATGGATGCAATTGATCTTTGAGGGTAATCAGTTGGCGAGCAACTCGCAGTCGCTTAAGCTGGTTGTGTGATGAGGTCAAGTTGGACGAGTTCGGCAGCCAATGATGTCGAGTCAATTATTATGGCCTGAGGACGTTTTCCCTTAACAATTTAGTTAAGCGTTTTTATTCAAATGGGTCTGTTAGCACTGCAGCTGCCGCTTCAAATGGCCACTGCCTAACTTGCCCGGACTGCCTAAGCTTGGGGGTACCCGGGGGTACTATCCAGATCAGGTTTAGTTAAAGCGCATAACTTGTCACTTCCTTAAGCTGACTAATTTGTGGAGCCCATAGGAGTTACACCATCAACTCTAATTCACTTCGCCAATCCAAAGGCAGCGCGAGGGGGATTCATTTTTATTACTTCCAAACATATTAATCACTCTTTATCGAATCTTCTACTCTTTATTTCGACGGGAAGACGCGTCAAACATACCTCTAAACTACGTCGTTCCATGACTAATACACAATAATTACCTTAGCAATGAAATAGAGCGCGTCGACGACAGTTTCAAGCCGACATAATCAACTCCAATCCATACTTCAAATGCCTTGGGTATTACCAGCATTCGATCCCGTACCTATCCTATCTCTATATTTCCAACACACACGAACTTCATAGCTAGATTTATCCTTTGCGACAGGTATGCGACAAGGTCCTTCGTAACGCGAAGTGGCGCGACTTGGAGGCCTTGGAGCACTTCATCGCAAGATACACCTAATCCCGCGCCGCCACCCCACATAAAAAGTAAGCTCGATTAAGCGATACTTACCGATCCGATCCGCCATATCGGTAAGGCGATGGCCAATACGCAACTCATGCAAGAAGAACTACAACAAAGTGTAGTGCTCTCAGAAGAGGATGCCGAATTTGAGGAAGATTTACCAGACGACCCGATGATGGTAGACAGTGGCGGCCCCCCTCCTTCGGGCAACTCAGGGGATCCAACCCATGTAGAGGCCGATCAAATAGACCACAATTACAGTAATGGTAGTACGATAGGTGCCAAAATGGGATCTGTTGACGAGATGGCTCCACACTTTGATGCAGAGGGCGAATTAGACAACATACCAGTTGGCGTTGGCGATAACGTCAGCGATCATGGAGCTGAGACATCTGGTAGCGATGGCGACATCCATGACGACGATGATGCTTTTGATATCGATGCGGAAGGGGAGGACGATGATGATGACGGTGGACACCATCACATTGATCCCAACGCCGATTCTAGCAATGAGGAGGATGCAGAGCACGAGGCCGTTGAGGAAGACGAAGACGAAAACGAAGGTGTTGGAGCTGTTAAAATCAGGCCTGGTGATACCGATGAAGAGAGCGACAGTGACGATGACATTAGCCTAGTATCACACTCCAGCGGCCGTGAATCAGCCGCAGAATGGGAAGAAGCTGTCGATAATGACGATGACGACGATGACTCCGAAGCTGCAGACCCTAATAACTGCATATTCTGTAAGAAGGACGAGGAGCACGATCCGGGAGTAGAGTTCGAGGCTTACCTTACATGCAAGGGGTGTGAGGAACATGGTACGTGCAGCGTTTTTACAGCCTTCATTGCTCCGTAACTGACCTTATTTGTGATACTCAGCTCACCAACAATGTGCCCGTGAAGAGGGAGCCCTTGACGATAAAAATAGTACGTACAGCAGACAGTGATCCTATATCAAGTTTGTTACTCACCTATCTATGCAGATGCGTCAAATTGGAAATGCCCGGACTGCGCTGCTGATGATTTAGGATCAGATTCGGAGGCGGCTTTTGATCATGAACACGCAGAAGGGGATCATGAGATGGAGCTGGATGGTGGTGCCGATGACAGCGATTTATCCCCTACTGCGACCAGTCGATCAACTGCTCCCAAACTTGCTCGAGATCTACTCCCCTCTCAACGTGGCACGAACAAGCCGGATTCGCACTCTGTTTTTAATCAGTTGGTACTCGACGAGGACCCTATGGATGGCTCGCGAGTCCTGCGGAAAAGGAAGACATCGTCACCTGAGGTGGAGGTAGATACTGAGGAAGTGATGTCGCTACGTAAGCGGAGGAAAAATACTTCCGATGAATCTGCTATGGACGACGTTATTCAAGAGAAATCGAATTCGGCAGAGCCGTCAAGTAGACAAAGGTCGGGGCGTTCTTTACGACACAAAGCATCTAGCTCAGACGCTCTATGCACCATTGTTAAAAAGTCACGCTTTAGCCTGGTAGTAAAGATGCGAGTGAGTACTACAAAAATGCATAAACTTTCACTTAATTCCAGGACTCGGAGAAAACGATCCGGCCGGACAACTGCGTCGCGGTCCTCTCGATCGTCCAGAAATGTCGCTTCAACACGCGCTGCAGCTATTGCAGAGCCACCTCCAATGACGCCATTCTTCCCTTCTAGTTACTCGCAACCATTTTATTCCTTCTATGATAAAGAGCCGGATGAACTTAAGGGCAAGCCATATGGCGGCATCCTAACCGAGGAACAAGCGGATACGACAAAGACGCTGCCCACTAAAGATGATCGGCGCCGGTTCGATGAGGCGAAACAGAAAGCTGAAGAGGAGTGGAGAAATAGATTGCTTGCTATGCAAGCTGAAGCCGAGGTACCAGTAAAGAAGTCACGGAAGGCTTCTGGTCCCGCGAGCCAGATTGAATGCATCGAATTTGGCGGTTGGGAAATAGACACTTGGTATGCGGCTCCATATCCCGAGGAGTATAGTCGCAACCGAGTTCTTTACATCTGCGAATTTTGCTTGAAATACATGAACTCGGATTATGTCGCGTGGCGACATAAGCTTAAATGCGCTGCAAAGCATCCCCCTGGCGATGAGATATACCGGCACGGTTCAGTTTCCTTCTTCGAGGTTGACGGTCGAAAAAATCCCGTATATTGTCAAAACCTCTGTCTTTTAGCCAAACTCTTCCTTGGTTCTAAGACACTATATTACGACGTTGAGCCATTCTTATTCTACGTTCTTTGCGAGTATGACGACTTGGGTTATCACTTCGTCGGCTACTTTTCCAAAGAAAAACGCGCCAGTAGTCAAAACAATGTTAGCTGTATCCTCACATTACCAATCCATCAGCGAAAGGGGTACGGCCATCTACTTATCGACTTCTCCTATCTCCTAACTAAAGTGGAAGAGAAAACTGGCTCTCCTGAAAAGCCGTTGTCTGATATGGGACTCGTTTCGTATCGTAATTACTGGAGATTGGTCATGTGCAAATACCTAATTGAGCATATGCCAGAGGATAAATCACAGAAGAAGGGCTTGAGCATTAGGCAGATATCAGACGATACGGGAATGACTCCGGATGATGTTATCTCAGCCCTTGAGGCACTTCGTTTCCTTGTTCGGGACCCTGTCACTCAAGTCTACGCTTTCCGGGTTGATATATCCTACTGCCACAAAGAAGTTGCGAAATGGGAAGCCAAGAATTATGTGAAGTTAAATCCCAAAAATCTCACATGGATGCCCTATGTCATGGGTCGTAGCAACGCTACGAACTTCGAGTTAGGACCAGCTCTTAATACAATCGCACCCCGCGAGGAGGACGAAGAAGTCAAAGCTGTTCAGACACTAGCAGACAGTGGTATTGCTACCGGAGATTTCGCCATCACGCAGCCTACCAGCCAAAAACCGCCTCTAGGCACTGAATCATCTGTCCTCGAATCGACAGAGCCGAACGATAACGCCATTATTGAGGCTAATGAGGATATAAAACCTAATGGTATTGGCAAGGAAAACGCAAATACTTCTGTAAGCCGATCTGAAGACCCAAGTACTTCAGTTGGTGCTACTGCCCCTACAAATACTCAAGACGACGAAAACGATTGGCTCAAGCAATACGATAATATTCCAGTCAGCCGATTCCAAGTTTTCCCTCCAATAAATAACAGGCGCACGGCCATTTCACGTCTCAACTCAAGCATCGCTAGGCCGCCGCCTCTGCCGCGTATCCCACCTCCAAGCTCACGACGAGCCGTACGACCTAAGGCTCGTCGGTCAACCGGCGGTGCTACCGTTCGAAAGTCAGCTCAGAAGACACCTTCGGGCAAACGCAAGCCTGGCGGCACTGGTCGTGGTCCCGGTCGATGGCCCAAAGGCACTAAGAAGAGTGATTACGGCAATGCGGATAGTGGACCTGGCCTACCACCGGCGTGGGTTGAGCGAAAGCGACTAGCAGATCTAGCAGCAGCTAAGGCAACTGATGACAATACTCAAGATACAGTCCAGGTGCAAGTCAACGATGCCGGCAGAAGCCAAAAAGGGAAGCAGATTGCATCTTTCCCTGCTAACTTTGATGGTGCAGCCGATGCTACACCCAGTAGTGAAGCCGCCTTACCTGGCAATGCTAGCGTTGATATAGATATGAGCGGAGTCGGAAGTCACCAAGGGGACATAGGTGTGGAGGCTGGAGAGACGTGAGAAAAGCATTTCTCTCCCGTTTCAGACAGGCATTATAGTTGTACAGTTACCGATGTATGTATAGTCGCGACGGATTTTAGGGGTTTTATAAGGGAGATATTGATTCGCGGCATCGCAAGCTTAAGGAAAGCTTATGGCCAAGGGGAACGGCGTATAGGCGAAGGAAACTTAGTTGCGGTGCTGGTAGATACCTAATGGACGTTTGATTTATAGTATTATTTTAATTTGGTTGTCCTCCGTAGTCCCGGCTTTAAGGATATCTAGGGAGGTGTGTATAGGCTAGGTTGCTGCCTTGGCAGTGCGTAGGTATAGAGAGCTTGAATGAATAAAAGAAGTAAATCATAGCATTCAGGTCACGCGTGCAAGTTAACTAGGCTGAGAAGAGGTCTGTAATCAGTTGAATACCGAAAATTTTATTTTCATATACGATGGATGGTTCAAGTTTTCGTTTCCTAGGCGCGAAGATTCTACATATTTAGACGTCGGGGAATAATACAGCGACTCACTAGAATACCCGCTCGATACCGGGTCTACCAAACGTAAGGAGAGCATTCTCCCATACGTTAGATATGTGCAAGGATTTAGAGATGTCCACATTACCCATACTGCTCGAAAGACATAAATCCAGCACTCTGTACAGCAGGATAGCCTAATATTGGGTTTTCAATGATAGAATATCTACACATAGTACCACTTATAGAAACCCTATATTATCCAAGAAACATTCGTGTCACACCCCTATATGCAACCATTCGGTTTTCCCTTAAGTACCCTCGTTAGGGGGAATTAGATTACTATAATTTACCTAATATAAGTATCTGCTGTTACAAAATATTCATTACAATGTCTGGTAATTCGAGACGTATGACACTTCGACGTGACGTGCTATGTCTGTTGACTTAGCTGGTCAATTTAATGTACCTGTCACATAGGTTTTATCAAGTCACATATACTATCAGTCTGGTTCGCTGTTAAAGAAAAGCTTCAGTTATTACTGGACCCCGGAACTCCCTGGACCCGGAACAAAGGACTCCTAGATACTGCGGGGACTTAGTCTTAGACAGGTTCACGATTCTTTGTTCCTTGGCAGGGTTGTGTTCTTACTTCTTACTCGCATCATGATATACATATATTCACCGATTGTCACGGTACTATGCTTATAGGTGGAGATAGCAACGTCAGTCCTTCGAGTTTACATCGTTCTACCTTTTGGTAGTGTAGCGGTTTGATAGGTATCTTCCCGAACCCTTACACCGATGTACCATGGGACGTCTCTTCGTAACGGGCAAGCAATATGATCGATAATACTTGGAATAGTGAAGGAAATTGGAGGTCCACTCTCATTGCCGAGATCAGGCTCGGATTTCCATAAACAACAAGGTTTAGCATTCCCTTGGAGAGATAAAACCCTTTCCATACTTCGTATTCCACTTTGCAATAATTTTCAGTTTTTAGTAGCAAATAGACCTTGTAAACTTCAGGGACTCAAAAACAATCACTATTGTGATTGATTATTATAATTTCTAACTTATTAAATCTATACATTAGAGTGTTTCCCTCAGATAACTGTGACTTATTATATAGTGATCCTTGTTAAATTACCTTGGAACTGGCTAGTTTCACCCTAGGGTGGATCTCTCTGTAGAAAATAAAGATGTCAAATTTCTATATATTTACTTCCTATATAATTGAGTTATGAAGACTTATGATATAGGGGAGTGGTCTGCTTGACAACCAATCCTGAAGCTTGTCTACAAGTATCAGAAGATGTCACTCTTATCAACTCTAATAAACCAACATACTAACATATCTTCTGTTATTGTATCTTAAGAATCGGAAAAGCTATATTTTATGAGCCAAAATGGCTAACAAATATGTACGGGATAGAATTGAAAGACTTCTCTGATGTTTTCGTACTTCCACTGGCGTACGGTCTAATGGATATACCTTTTAAGCGCATAATTGGGGATCGTCTAGATGCATATCCAAAGTCAGTCGGCAACAACCTGCAATTGATGCCGCTGACAGTTTCAGCCTTGCAGATAAGGATAAGGATAAGGGTAAGGGGCTAATTATGACAGACACGGCTAAAGTTTAAGTTGTCCAGTTCGTTTTGTTTCAATTCCAACCCTTCACTATTCACTACTAAAAATCCACTTGTACATTTCAATTCAATTGCGATAAATAATGAATGGCCTCGCTGGTTCGAGGTAGTTAGCAGATCAGGCAGCTATGAAGCGGCCGAATATGTTGAACTTAGTAATGCCGGGCCGCGTAATCTCAACGCTATTCCTCTTGGCCCTCCACTGCTTTCTCATCGCCCCCGTCGTCGCCTACACGGCCTTATCCGATAACTTTCTAAAATTGATTCCATCCGGAGGGGATGATTTTGATATTGAGAAAGGAAAGCTTCTAGCTCCAATTTTAATTCCCCGAGTCCCAGGCACTCCGGGTCAGGTTGCCGTTCAAAAACATTTTGTTGACTTCTTCACGAATGAGCTGCCAAAATGGAGCATCGAGTGGTATAACTCGACTTCAAAGACTCCCACTTCGGGGAATAAAGAGTTACCATTCGCGAATCTAGTATTCAAAAGAGAGCCACCATGGGTTAAGGAGGGACAGTCAAACCTCCTAACACTCGCGGCTCATTACGATAGCTTAATTACCCCTGAAGGATTCATTGGTGCTACTGATAGCGCTGTGCCTTGTGCTATACTCATGCACACTGCGAGGTACGTTGATAAATTTATTACGCAGATGCACGACGAGATGTCCGCGCTTGGCGAAGGTGGAACTGTGGCCATGGACATGGGCGTACAGATAATCTTGTTCGATGGCGAGGAGGCATTTAAAAGCTGGTCAGCAACAGACTCGTGCTATGGATCTAGGTAAGATTTGATACCCCCTCGACTTTACAAAGTAAATCATGGACTGACGAATATTCAGAGCTCTTGCAGAGCGTTGGGAGAACTCCTTTCACCCAGCAATGTCGCTCTACCGCAATCCACTGGATCAGATCAGTATGTTTGTGCTTTTGGATCTTCTCGGTTCTCCTGATCCGACAATACCATCATTATTCCTACAAACTCATTGGGCCTATAAGGCTATGGCGTCTATAGAAGACAGAATGCGAAAGCTGGATCTTCTCGAGTCAAAGCCTCAACGTCCTTTTCTACCTGAAATGGAGAAAGAGCCAACGGCCTTTCGGCCTCTCTACATTGATGATGACCACAAACCTTTTATTACTCGTGGCGTACCGATTTTACACATGATTGCCTCGCCATTTCCTGATGTATGGCATACGATGAAGGATGATGGTGCTCACCTAGATATGCCTACTGTACGTGACTGGTCGAAAATCGTCACGGCTTTTGCGCTCGAGTGGTTGGATATGATGGAAGTCGAGCCTGCAGAAGCTAAAGGGGCTTCAGCGTCAGGGCCGTAACTTATTTAATAAATATTGCCGTTTGCGTCTTTTTATATCCACGTGGGATAATTATACAGGACCGATTTTATGTATTGGCGTTGAATGGATATTCTCAACTGAAAGCTATTCTATATACTCGACTGAGTAAAAAATTAGCTCGGTAACTATCGGATGGATTAGTTATAAATTGCTATTATGTGATGGATGCATGCTTGCCAATATTGCTACCGAACCACGCCCCTGACTTATGGATTTTCTCGATTGCGTAAGGAGGCGTCTTTTCACTAACAAGCGTTGTATTAATTACCATAACCCCATCTCAAGTGCTCCCTGACTGCATATTACCAATAATACTACATGAGTGTATGCGTTCACCAGTAAGCAGGTCGTAATGCAATGTATGTCTGAAGATTCTGTGCATAAGGGTACATTTCATGAAAGCTGAAAGGGTTCAATTCGAGATTGAGGACTCCACCGAGCTACGTCATCTTCGACTCAGCAAATAGGGTGACACGCTTCCAAGCATGTTAAAGTACTGGTACATGGAGTAATGCAGGAAATGCTAGTGGAAATTCACTAACTAAACCAATTACCTAAATACCTATCTATACTTGGAGGTTCGTGCTCATATGTAAAACGGAAACTGCGCAGCTTGCCCAATGCTGACCAACGGGAAGACAGGACATGGCGATGGGGCTCACGGGGACGCTTTCCTGCCGCGTCACAATGGCCACCCGAATGGAAGAACTACTAAGTGTTAGGTACATTTATGTAGGTATGCACATGCATAGAAATCTTATGTATTAATTATCCCGCCTGACTGACCCCATCCAACCAGCCCAGTCCATTCCAACCTTAATATGTTAGTCTCCTATTTTTTTTTTTTCAACCATCTAACCACTTAATCTAACCTAATTTACGTACAGCATTGCTGACTTGCCTTCAACAAATCTGTTTTTTTTTCCCTTTTCGCCAATTGTTAATTGAAAAGACGAAAAGGATAAAACAATTTACCATTGGTCTTTTCCTCCTATGACTTAGTTTTATTCTGGTATCTATTAGTTATTTCCCCTTGTATTGATTAATTCCTTTATATTCTATTTTCAAAAAGACTTCGGCGGTTGCGCGGCCGTGTTCTAATACAAATACCTATACCTATAACAAATACAAATACATACCATACCCAGGGTACGTATCGCTGCTGCGTCTCCTTGTTGCCAAGGCCCGCATTACGCCTGTCTCGCCTTTTTTGGGTGCGTACGGTACCTACAACGTGTACGAGCACAGCTTGGGCTCCCCTCCCAACTTCCTCAGTTCATCAACCAAAAAGTTACTTCTAATCAACCAAATCCACCAACCTCCTCCCCCTCTCTTCTTCCGAATTCGTGGTTCCCTTTAATCGCGATTAAACTATTAGAGGACCTGTGCTTGTCCTTTACCTTATTCCGAGTCCCGGGCAGAAATTGCCGTCGGATCTGCTCATTTAACGACTCTCTTTGAATTAGACGAGTCTGCGACGACGCTGGGTTTACTTATAGTAATAAAACGGGTACTGAGAGATAATCCGCCGGCTGGATTGCGCTTTCGTCGCGCCGACTACTGGTCACTCCGCGATCGTACCATCCCCAGTATTTCCACCCACCACAACACGTCTCGCCTCGTCTTGCTTCATTTAGTCATCGTCGTATTCGCATAGCCGCTTTCGTTCGTTTGGAGGAATATCGCCAAGATGTCTAAGGTTATGAGAAGTGTGAAAAATGTCACCAAGGGTTACTCGAGTGTGCAGGTCAAGGTGCGCGAAGGTTAGTGCAGTGCTGCTGTTTGCTATTCATTCATCTATACCAAACTATTATGCGATTAGCTAAACTTGAATCCTAACTTGTTGTCTGTAGCGACAAGTAATGATCCATGGGGACCGACCGGAACCCAAATGAGCGAGATCGCTCAGCTCACATACAATTCGTATGCCCACCCGCAATTGCATCATGTCTATCTCACGCCGATTTTCCTAACTGCTTTTCTAGATCCACCGAGTTCTACGATATTGTTGACATGCTCGACAAGCGCCTGAACGACAAAGGCAAGAACTGGAGGCACGTTTTGAAGGCACTGAAAGTCCTCGACTATTGTCTCCACGAAGGTTCCGAGCTTATCGTCACCTGGGCGCGGAAGAACATCTACATCATTAAGACCTTGCGCGAGTTTGTCTACATCGATGAAGATGGCCGGGATGTAGGACAAAATGGTGAGTGATTCTGAGACGTAATTAGAGGCTGTACCATTAATCAAGAGTGCATAGTTCGAGTTGCCGCGAAAGAGTTGACAGCCTTAATCCTGGACGAAGAGAGACTGCGAGCCGAGCGTAGCGATCGGAAGACATGGAAGTCTCGTGTCACTGGCATCGAAGAATTCGCGCCTGAAGGGGCCACGGTCCCGCGAGGACACAACCGACCTCACCGACGTTTCAGCGACGAGGAAGAAGATGCCGAGTACAAGCTAGCAATAGAAGCTAGCAAATACCAAGAAGAGGAAGATCGAAGGAAACGCGAAAGCCGCCAGGGAGCCGACGATGATGACGATCTAGCCAAGGCCATCAAGCTTAGCCAGGAAGAAGAAGAACGAAGGAGGCGAGAATTGGAAGAAAATAATGCTAGTTCACTTTTCGACGATGCTGGTCCGAGCAACGTGCCTCAGGCGACTGGGTTAAATATGGGATATCAGCAAGGTAGCAATGTTGACTGGCTTGGAAACCCGATCGATCAGAGTCAGATGATGCAACCGCAACCGACCGGATACGTGAACAACTCGTATACTGGATACCCGGCGAATGGTTACACGAATGGCTACAACAACGGTTTCAACCCTCAGCCAACGGGTGTGTATGACCCTTACGGCCAACAGCAGCAACAATTGCAACAACAGAACACTCTCCAGCCCCCCATGCAGCAATTCCAGATGCAGCCTCAGCCTACTGGATACAATCCTTATGCTCAGCAACCCCAATTCCAGACTCAGTTCCAGCCTCAGCCTACTGCTTCTCCAGAACCGGCTGTTCAGCCTGGAAGCAACAACCCATGGGCTTCTAACAGCCACCAAAACCAATCGGCACTCAAGCCGATGCCAACCGGGTCGAATAACCCCTTCGCCACCGGCCTTGGGCGACAGCAACAGCAATCCCAGGCCCCGGCAATCCCGAGTCTAAGTAGTCTGCAGAGTCTTCCTGAGCAGAAGTCGCTACAGACATTTACTCCCCCTCCTCAATCTCAAGTCCAATCCCAGCCTCAACCCACCTTCCAAGTCCAGCCGCCTCAGAAGCCTCTTAGTGAGCATGAACAGAAGCTTAACGCCCTTCTTGCTAGCGGCGAGGGTATGGACACATTCGGAAATACTGGCGAGCTTCGTATTCCTGCTCAGCATACGGCACCTGGTACCTTCGTCAATTCGGCTGGCTTAGGTGTGAGCAGACTTACGGCCGAGGCTACGGGTAATAATCCATTCCTCCGACAGCAGTACACTGGCATGCCAACGGTATCATATGGCGCACCGCAAATGCCCGCAGCTACTGGACCGGCTGGCATGAACGGATACGGCGGCGCAAGTAACCCGTTCGCGGCACGACCGCAACAAAATAACAACCAGGGGCAAGACCTCATCCAATTCTAGATTTCCCCCCTTCGTGGAGATGTTCGTGATGCAGATCAGGCGCTCTTCATCGGCATGTTGTAATGCATGCATTTTTCTAAGCTGGGTGATACCCCATCCCAGTCTATACTTCTCCATATTGTGTTCTCTATGCTCTCCGGCCGACTAATAGTAGATAAGAGTCGGGAACCGGAGAGCTCATGTTTGTTCTCCAAGGAAAATCATAGGTGTGGGGGTCGGGTCTATGATATAAATTCACCGTGCCGCTTTGCGCTGTGCTTGTGGAGAATCTGGGAAGGATTTCATTTCATGGCAGCAGTCCCATAGTGTCGAAACGATCAATAGAAGACAATGAATGGGCTTTGAGTTTTTAAACCGTGTAGGAAAGATTAATAATTGTTATAATTAAGCGTGATATTCTTTAAATTCCGACCTTCCCTTACTACCCTAACTGGATATATAAAAATGCCTACATATCTCATGTACACTCCCTCCTCCCTACTCCTATCCTGCTTTGCCTAAACGCCTGTCTCTCAGCTTTGGTGCAAGGTAGACAAAACAGATACTCTGTACTTAGACCCCATGCGCAGCTTAAAATCAACCCGTAATGTAGTGTACTTTGTACGCAAGATGGGTATATACAACTCCAACTCCAACTCCGCCCAGCCCAGCTCCTTCTTCTTCTTCTTCTTGACCTTCCAATGTAGGTTTTGCGGAGTATGTTAGAATGGCTCCCAGAGTAGTAGCAAGGGTAAGGTAAAGTAACGGCGCAAAATATAGACTCGGAGAGGAATGCAGCGCAGTATTAAACATCGTAACGTAATGTAATGTGGGTATGGGTATCTCGCAAGCTTGCTTTCTCCTTCCTCCCTGACTCCTTTCTGTGCTCTCTTCTTCCGCGACACCTTTTTGTTGTTCACTTTCTGTCGAGCGGGCGGGTTTATTCTCCTATCTCTTGTCCGTTGCCCGCTGTCTCGGCTGCCTCTTGGCTTGCCGCTTGGGTAGTGTCCTTCTTGCCCCCCTCTTGCGGCTCCCTAACACGGCGCCTAGACTGGCGGCGTTTGATGTTTTAAGGGAACTTCGGGGCTAGGGTCTCGCTCTCTCTCTCTCTCCTCACGCCGACTTCCGCTATAACCGTAGTTCTTAGGTGCTCTCGGATTAGCGAAGTAGAACGGGCTAGACCTTCTGTTTTCGCGTTCTTCTCTCGGTTTGCCTACTTCTCTCCTCTTTTCCGGGCTAAAAGCTTCCCATTCATCATCATCATCATCATCACCTATCGAGGAAGATACCCAGAAACTCCTCGCGACTCACGCCGCCTTTGCCCTCGACGTCGAACTGCTCGATCATGCTATGGAGCTCGTTATCCGGCACGTCCTCGCCGAGTTCCTTGACGACGCTGCGGAGGTCGTCGACGGTGATAACGCCCTTGCCGCCGCGGTCGAACAGCGCAAACGTCTTGAGCAGCTCCTCGCGGGGGTCGCGCGCCGCCACGTACCGCGCCGCGACGGTCTGAAAACCTTCGCGCGACAGCCGCAGGTCGACTACCCCCGGCGTGGCCTGCGGCGGGGGCTGGTTCGGGAGCGAGGGGAGGGGCGTCCAGCCGGGACGGGGGCGCGCGGCGGACTTGAAGGACGCGATGAGGTCGGGACGCGATATGTTAGAGAAGCCAAGGGCCTGCAGCGCGTACCGGAATTCGCTGAAGTCGAGGTGCTCGTCCTTGTTCATGTCGAAGAGGTGGAACTGCGCGTTTGCAAAGCGGGTGCTAGTTAGCTTTGATGGTCTCTCTTTTTGGTAGCGTTTACGCTACTTCCTCGTTGATATTCCCCATGGTCGTTATATATATAGAGGGAAGGGTCTTCACGTAAATAAAAAAGGGGGGGTTTACTCACGCAATCGTTGATCTCGTTCCGATGCTCGTCGCTTATTTGATCCCAAGGCTCGGCGTGCTCTGGATTCCGAATTGGGGCTGCGAATCGCGTGCCTGGTCTCGTTGACCCTGGCCGCACCGAGGCATTGTACTCGTTCATGGCGCTGCTCGCGTAGTTGTTCATGCTCTCTTGTACGTTGATGTTCTGAGCGCGTAGCCCTATTTTACGCGCGACAGTTCTTTTCTTGTCGCGTTTTCAGAATTGAGGCCGTTGTCGCTAGGCCGGCAGATCAAGGGCTTTGTAGCGGAGATAATACTTGAACGGATTGGTGTGACTATCTTGTTATGATCCAGGTTCGAGGAGAGACGGGTAGCGAGTGGATGTGGAAAGCGGTAAAAAGCATGCAAAGCAGGTACCGATTATTCAATCGCATGCGATTATTAGACGCATATAACGGGCAAAAGAACGGGCAATATCCAAGTGAAGCAATTAGATAGACTTTTTCTTAGTATGTTGACCGACTCGGTATCGGGTCCTTTCGTGCCGCTTACGACTATAGGAGAACGGGGGTTTTTTTTGGATCTAGCGGTTCGCGAACAACTTGCAAAATTCGAATTTGTTTGTAGCCCCGTCGACGCGAAGCCCGGGATTCGCAAACCGCACGGGTGAAAAATGGAGAAGGAAGAAATTAAAAAAGGAAAGAAAAAAAAGAACTGCGCGACGATATTGGATTTTTCAAATGCAAATCTAAGAAGTGCAAGGCCAATGGATTATACTGGGTGTTATTATTAGATCGGATTATTATAAATTCACCTCCCGTGTTTTTTTATGTTGTTGCATTACTTGCTGCAGCTTCAAGTCGCGATGTTTTCTTTTTTTCCTTTTCTTTTTCTTAGGTACCTTTTTTCGCTCTTCCTACGTTAGTCAGGGGGTTGGGCGCGATGCACGAAATGGGGTACACGTAGGCGCGTTTGATAGGTACTACATATGGACCTGTAAGCTTAAGAAGTACATTTTACCTTACCTGGTCGTACTTACGGAGCTAGCCTTGTCCCACCCGAGGTAGTCGGGATTAGTGGCTTATGAGGTCACGGCGCGTATTCTCAACACTATTACATACCTTATGTTCAGGTAAGTTGGACTAAAAGTAGTAGGCCTCTCTAGCCTATCGAAGGCGGCTCTCTTCAATAGGTATCTCAAATATACTACATCATAGATGCTTTTTGAAAATGTTTAGACTTATACCGGACTTGTTGCTGGTTTATGTTGAATACATACATACTTTCTACATTTTACTTAGGTGAGCCGTGGTTAAACGATATATAATACTCATGTTCAACTTCAATGATGACTATTTGAATTGTGCTTCCTGGTTGGCGCGTTTAAAAAAAAAAAAATCAAACCCATTCAGAAAGAAATAATTACATAGCAGCGCCTGAACACAGTATGCGAAAATATTGGCACTAACTATATAAACCTTGGAAGTGGTAGCCACAATATGTTAGCTTTATTGGGTTAGGAAAGGCCCAAGCTCCCTCTGCTCAGGTATCATCAGCCTCATCTACTATTACATAATCGCTACATGCCTGCAAAGGCTATTAAATAACGTTCCCGGAATTTATATGAATGCACGCTCGGATGTTTTACGTGCCAAACAACAAATTGTATGAATTGTAGAGAGATCGTAGAAGTTACGGGGAATTGCCACATTGAATGACTCTAGGTTGGGTAACTCGAGTAGGCAGTAGGCAGTAGAAGGTAAATTGTATGTGCGCGTGACCGATGATGACTGATTTTTAAGTGCTGCGACTTGGAGTAACGAGAAGAACAAAGCAGTCCGCCGCATCAAATAGAAAGCTACCTCTAACATGTAGTTAGGTAATGTTCCAATCCCCTTCTGCAGGTACTTAAAGGTTGTATACAACCTACATGTAATACCTACACCAAACGAGGTACGATGAGTAGCGGATAATATAAGTACTGTTACTAGACAAATGTAGATGAGGTGGTACTACAAACACATGTACCTAAGCTAAGGCATGTACTTGCAAACGGCCTCAGGCAGGTACGATACAGGTCTCGCGCAGCAAACTTGTAGACCCACTCTTTTCCAACCCAGTCTACCAATCCCAAATTCTGTAGTGATGAGCCAGAGGTGGTCCGGCCTCATCCTTATCCTGGACAACCCAACCGTGTCAATTCTCTCTCTCTACCTTACTACTTTTCTCCAAGGCTAAAACCGTCACATCTACGCATCTTCTACAAATCACACAGATTTGTTTCTTTTCCTTAGTCAGGGATCCCTACCAGGCGCATGTAGCCATTAACTTCTTATTCTACAACAATCTTTGGCCCGTATTTTCTCTTACATTCATATTCCTCACTTTTCTTCCCGGAATTGAGGTATCTGCGTCCATCAACTTCCTCTCTCGGCCCAGCAGCGCGGATCGCAAGAAAAAAAAAAAGTTGAACCCCAGTTCGCGATACTTTCATCTTGCGCATCATCGCCTAACCACCTTCACGACAACTCATCCACATCACAATTAGCCGACCGTCATCTCGACTATTGACCCTTCACCTTCCATGTCTTCCTCTACTTAGTGTTGTCTCCTCCCTCTTCCCAAGTTCGGTCATACGCGTCAGACGCGCTCTTTCATCGTCTCGCAGGCCGCGTGCCTCGAGCTGATTTAATCCCAGTCTAATATATTGAGCTGCCACCATGTCGGGCTTCAGTGGATTCGGCGGTAGCGGTAGCGCCTTCGGCAGCAACAACAATACCTCTACTGGATTCGGTGGATTCGGTAGCAGTAGCACGCCCAGTACAACAGGTAGGTTTATTCCTTTATAACCTTCTCACCCTTTTCTATCCCTTTCCTAGCATCCAACTAACTGGACATCGTTTCTCAAGGCTTCGGCGCAAATAATACTACCAGCGGCTTTGGCGCCTCTGCCAATACAGGAGGTGGCCTGTTCGGCTCTGGGAACACGTCGTCTGGCTTCGGAACCAACACTGGTAAGTAGCATCTAGTCGACGAGATTATACGACCTTTTTTTCCGCCTTCGCACTACAGATTAGATTCTATTTTCAAATCGTATGCTGACATTTTCCCCATAGGCGGGTTCGGAACGTCGAACAATACCGGCGGTGCCTTTGGTGCCAAGCCTGCTTTCGGCGGCGCACCTACGAGCGGTGGCCTTTTTGGCAATGCTACCACATCGACTTCAGGCGGATTTGGTGGCTTTGGATCTACAAACAATGCTTCAACGTCAAGCCCTTTTGGTGGCGGTAGCGGCACTGGTACTGGCACGTCCATTTTCGGAAGCAACAATAACAAACCGGCGTTTGGAACCTCGAACACTGGTACGACAGGTGGTGGGCTTTTTGGAAGCGGAACGACAGCTACCAATACCGGCACCTCAACCGGCTTTAGTGCATTTGGCAACACGTCGAGCGCTCCCGCCAGCACAGCACTAGGCCCTGTGGGCGAACCCCCTGGTACTGCTGCAGTTACAAACTTCCAGCCCCTGGTAGAAAAAGAAAGTGCCACCAGTTCCGCACAAAATTCATTCCAGAATATCCTATTCCAGGATCCCTACAAGAAATGGTCCGCAGAAGAGTTGAGGCTTGCTGATTATGCGGCCGGGCGCCGCTTTGGTGGCACTTCGGGCACTGGTACCTTTGGTGTCGGTTCTGGCTTTGGCGGGTTCGGCTCGAATAACCAAACGACAAATTCATTTGGCACCTCCAACACGACCACGAATACTGGCGGCGGTCTATTCGGTAATGCAGGGTCTTCTGGTGGTTTCGGCGCGCAAAATAACTCCACCACGGGTGGGTTCGGGACGAACACCAACACTGGTGGTGGTCTATTTGGCGGCAACAAACCAGCTACAACCGGCGGCTTATTTGGCGGCTCTGCAACGTCCCAACCGGCGCCATCCGGTGGCTTGTTTGGTGGCACTGGGTTCAACACTGGAAATACTGGTACTGGTACTGGTACTGGTTTTGGATCTACAAACACCAATACTGGAAGTTCACTGTTCGGGGCTACCAATAATCAGCAAAAACCCGGGTTCAGTTTTAGCAATACTGCTAACAATACCACCGGTGGCTTTGGCGCCAACGCCGGCGGCTTCGGTGCTAATACTACTACTACTACTCCTAGTGGCGGTCTCTTCGGTAACACTAACAATACCAATCAGACTCCTGCTGCCGGCCTCTTTAACAATACGAACCAGCAGAATACCGGCGGCCTATTCGGTGGTGCCGGTGGTGGCACTGGGTTCGGTAACCAAAATCAACAGCAAACCGGATCATCCCTATTTGGCAACACGCAGCAGAAACCAGCAGGAGGCCTGTTTGGAGGAGGCAGCACTACCACTCCCGGAACTGGTGGCGGTCTGTTTGGTGGGTCAACCAATACTACCGGTGGCTTCGGGACAGCCAACAATCAGTCTGGCGGACTATTTAACAACAAGCCTGCCACTGGCACTGGTGCCACCGGCCTATTCGGGAGCACCGGTGCGACCCAGAATACCAATACCAGTGGCTTGTTTGGGGCCTTAGGCCAGACTAACCAGAACCAACAGCAACCACAGCAGGGTGCCGGACTCTTCGGCTCGAGTCTTGGCCAAACCCAACAGAAGCCGAGTCTGTTCGGAAGTACAACGCAGTCAGCTGGCGGTAGCCTTTTTGGGAACCAAAACAATCAGCAACAGGGCTCATCCCTATTCGGAACGTCCATTGCGCAGCAGCAACCACAAAATGGCGGAATGGGTGGTTCTTTGTTTGGCAATTCCCAGGGCAACCAGGCGATACCATCTCTCACTGCGAGCATCAACGACCCAACGGCATATGGTTCACTATTTGCTAACCTCGGCAACAACGAGGTTGCCGACCCCGGCCCCCTCGCAACGCCAACCAAAAACAAGCAAGCCAGGAGGCCATCAATCCTCCCCTATTATAAGTTGAATCCAGCGTCTGCTTCTCGGTTCATAACCCCGCAGAAGCGTGGATATGGCTTCTCCTACAGCGCTTACGGTACCCCAAACAGTACTTCCAGTACATCTAGTACTCCAGGAGCACTGTCCCAAAGCTTGATAGGCGGTGGTAGCCTGTCACGTAGTTTGGGCAATTCCCTTGCTAAGAGTGTTTCGGCAAGTAGCCTTCGGCGGAACTTCAATATTGAGGACAGCCTGCTAGCCCCTGGCGCATTCTCTGCTGGTTCTGGGTCAAGAATGTATGGAGGTGGCAGTGTCAAGAAACTTGTTATTAATAAAGATTTGCGCAGTGATTTGTTTTCAACTCCCACAAGAGACAAGTCTTTGCCCGAGACTCCCAATAGCTCTCGAAAGTTAACTAAACGAGTTAGCTTTGACACTAGCAACGTTGAGGCCATTGAAGATGGCGAGGCCGCAAACGGTTCAACTCATTCCACTCCAAGTGCAGAACAGTTGGGCTACGTTCGACCGAAGAGCACTAATGGACTTAATGGCTCTAAGTCAAGTTCTGTCCCCGAAATGGAGCAGGTGAAGGGTAACGAGCTTGCGGTCGTACATGAAGAGGAAGCCACCTCGCCCGAGGGTCGCAGTCCAGCGGCAGTCTCCTCCAACATAGAACCTGGTAATTACTGGATGACGCCGTCTAAAGAGGAAATTCAAGTTATGAATAGGGTCCAACGCCAAAAGGTCTCTGACTTCACTGTCGGGCGTGAGAACGTCGGCTATGTGAAGTTTAAGGTTCCTGTTGACCTGACCTCAATTGATGTTGACAACATATTCGACAACATTGTCATCCTTGAGCCGCGGTCCGCCACAGTATATCCCAATGCTGCCAAGAAGCCGCCTGTTGGCAAGGGTTTGAACGTTCCCGCGTTGATTAACCTCGAGCACGCATGGCCCCGTTCTTCACGAAAAGGAAAGCCTATTTCGTTTACCAAGCAAATCGAGCGGTTGAAGAGGATCCCGGATACCAAGTTCGAGAATTATAATACGGAAACCGGTGAATGGACCTTCTCCGTTGAGCATTTCACAACGTACGGACTGGACGAGTCGGACGAAGAGGAAGATAGTGAAGTCAAACCGTCCGGCGGCCCATTGTCTTACCCGTTAAAACGAGCTGAGTCACCATCCTCGGTTCCTGGGTCGGATGATGCCGCGTCCGACGTTAGTGACGTCTTGAAGAGTAAGCGAAGCCATCCAGCACCACCGGGGGCTTTCGACCCCGATCACGATTCCTACGTCGAAGAAGAGGCGGAAACGGCGGCAGTCACTGGACCCCAGCCGTCTTTTTTAGCTAATCGCTCCGTGGGTTCAGCGGCCAATGCTCTTGTTCATATAGATCAAGATGACATGGACGATGAATATGCTACGTCCGAGGCACATGAAGATGCGAGTGCTTCCCTCGGACAGCATCTCGCCGCGGAGCGTGATGACAACTCGTTTGACGGGTCGCAGTTCGACACTGTGCCAGAGACCCCTGCCGGTATCATGAGAGCCCGGATGCGGGCGATCAAAGGCTCGTCAACACCGATGAAGGTCCAAGTCTCATCCGGAGACGATTGGATGGATATGCTCAGTAAGACGATCAGCCCGAAGAAGCGAGACCGGGCTCTCTTAAAAACCATCAACGAAACCGAACAATACCGTGCGCTAGATGAGGCTCCTCGCGAGGCATCTCCTACAAAGAAACGCATAGTACCGGACAGTCGGGGTTTTGCAACGAGTATCGATTTGATGAACTCATTATTTGAAAAGGCGAAAACTCCCGCTGAAAATTTGCAGGCGTCTGTGCGACCTAAGGGTGTTAAAGTAAGTACCATATTTACCATCACCCCTCTCATCGCTTTAGAATACGACTAGGCGAATAGTATTTCACATCTTGAGAAACACTAGGTGGGATCGCATTTGTTAACATGTATTATAGTGGCCATACAAACGACTTACGAAACATCTCGATGAAAGTGAAATGGACGAAAAAGACAGGATTTGGCATGATACCATGCGACCTACCTGGGGCCCCAATGGTACCCTTGTGTTTTCCGCTACTCCAAGTACCTCGGCATTTGGAAGGTCAAGCCGTATATCTGAAAAGAATGGATTGATGACTGTAATGAAGGGCGGTATCGTATCGGAATCTCAGGATATCCGAATCGCCAAATTCACGAATGAGGTATATTCAGACACTCCAACATGTTCAACGGTTTCTAACGGGGTATATTTAGATGTCAGCCAGAGCCATCGATATGCACACCAAATTAGCGCAAGTCCAGCTTATTGACGGCGTGCCAACAGTCAGACTAAACCCGAAGACGGCCTTGAAGGACTTCTCTTCTGGTAGTAATGTCAAGAATGCAGCCGAGGAGCACGAGAAACTTGTCTGGGAGCTTGCCAGCGTACTCTTCGATAGCATTAAGGTTCCCGCAGACCTTCAAACTGACCCCGAAGCGCCAGAGAAACTTCGTCGTGAGAACTTATCACGGTTTTGGGAGCGTATGGTGGAAGATCAGACGAACAAGACGGCCGCGATGGCCGGATCAAGCGAAGAAAAAGCTCTGGCTTCTTTGTCTGGTCACCGAATTGCAGAGGCCTGCAAGCATCTCCTTGATGGCAAAAACTTCCGCCTTGCTACTTTGATTTCTCTTATTGGTACTAACGATGCTGTTAAGAAAGATATAAAAGAACAGATGAAAGAGTGGCAAGATGCAAATGTGCTATCTGAATTTTCGCAACCGATTCGCGCGCTTTACGAAATGCTCAGTGGCAATGTTTGCGCCTGTGAAGGAACCAAAGGAGCATTGGAAAATCGCACCGAGTCGTTCCTGATTTCGAAGAGATTTGGCCTCAACTGGCAGCAAGCCTTTGGACTAAGGCTCTGGTACGCAATCTCCGCGGAGGATAGCATTGCGGATGCGGTGGAAAAGTATAAGGAAGATGTAGAACAAGACAGGGAATTACCACCTACCACATGGTTCATCGAACAGGGAATCAAAGGCATCTGGAATGACCCAGACGAGAATCTACGAGAGGATCTGCTTTGGGGCTTACTGCGGTTGTACTCCGATACCCAAGTAGATCTGGAAGCCATACTGCGACCAGAAAACTCTCAATTATCCCCTCTTGATTTTCGGCTATGTTGGCAATTAGGACAGGCATTAACGTCTACTGGGCGTGTCTCTTTTGGGCGGAACGCCGTCGAAAAAGCAGATGCCGCCACTATCTCATTCGCATCACAATTGACGAACGAGGGTAGCTGGCTTGAAGCAACCTTTGTTTTACTTCATCTTACTGACCCGGAAGCTCGTTCTAAAGCCATTCAGGACCACTTATGTAGGCACGCGGGACTGATCGGGAACGAAGACTCGAACACTTTCAGAAAGCTCTCAGCAGACTTTAAAGTCCCCAAACAGTGGATTTGGCACTCGAAGGCACTATTCGCACGGAGCGTCAAGAAGGACGCGAGCGCTGAAGTTCAATGTCTTCTCCGGGCGGAGTCGTGGGCTGAAGCTCATCGCACTTTCATCAAAGAGGTTGCCCCGGCCACTATTATTGAGCGCGACTATGACACTTTAGCCGATCTACTACAACAGTTTGAAGGTCATCATTCGCAGGTGCCAGACTGGAACGTTGGTGGTGAAATCTACAAGGGATTCCTTCAACTAATGGGCTGTCAAAGACGAGGCGAAGCCCCGTCCCCTGTTCTAGTCAATGCTCTGCTCGAAGGGCTACCGGCCATGCATGGAAATACCCCCGAAGCTGGTATCACAGAATATGCAGCTTTAACAGACATGGCGGCTGAAGTGGCAAAGGTGGTATCAGGTATGGCAAAGGCAGGAGAAGTAAGTCAATCTTTCTGGTCCTCAAATCGTTGGATATTTCATTAACATAATGCATTAGATGGAGCACGAGCGCATTTTACATTTGCCCCTGACGGAGGATGTCTTGCTTAAACATTCCAGAGACCTTGCTTGGTCGCACTACTCAACCGTGATGGCGGGCCATTGAGAACTTTTTAGGCTGCAATAGTATAGGAAGGAAAGGAACAGATAATAAACACGTTTCTGTGAAGGATTACAGCACCCTATAGTAGATAGTTCCTTGATTGGACTAGCCCTGTCCAAGGCTTGGTCGAAGCATAGCTGAGGGGAGGGCGAACTTGAAGCAGCCCGTAATGGAGGATTATGATGTTCAGAACTTCTGATGTCATAGGGACGACAGCGGAAGGCCATTGCATTCGTGTAGCATAATAAACTAGCTAGCATAAAATTTTGCTAATTCCCAACTGTGATTCTCATTCTGCGATATGTATTATGAATGGATATGGGGTTGGTAGATATCGTCTTACTCTATTCCAATCCATAGCATCTTAATGAGGTCGTTTAATATGTTCCAGGGCGATGTTTTAATCCTGCTATTCTTTGATTATGTGAGATAGAAATGGCCACGTATTTACATTATTCAGTTAAATCCAAGTTAGTCCTCCGCAAGAGACGTAAAATGGTGGTATGAGATGAGTTGAATCAAGAGTAGCCTATTCCACCCCGACTCTCTCGAAGCGCAAGTACAAGGAGTTACTCTTCGGATGTCCCGTATATGCATCAGTCGGCTCTATGCCGTTGTCATCAACAATGTGGCTTGTGTAGTTGGCGTAGATGGCGGCGATCAAAAGCTTCATATCTGTATGATCATAACGAGTTTCACGTATTAGCTGGCTTCCAAAATGCAGGTATACATATGGGAGAGAAGGGACCCGAAGTGAGTGTTGGGTGAAGAAGAAAAGAGGGGAATTACGGACCATGCATAGCGAAATTCGATCCAAGACACATCCTCCCGCCGCTCGAGAAACCCCAGAAATGCCGGTAGACATCCTTCTCGCTCTTCTCGTCGTCGCCATTCTCTTTAGAGTCAGGACGTCGATGCAACCACCGTGTGTGGTCCCACGTTTCGGGGTTAGGAAACGCAGACTCGTCGCGGTGTAAGTTATACGCTGACGCAGAGACGCGGGTGCCGCCGGGGACTTCATACGGGCCGATACGGCAAGAGGGCCGGGGCGCCACGCGGGGTTCCGAACCGCCCGCAGGCGCGTACCGACGGACCGTTTCCATGACCACGGCGTGGAGTAAAGGTAAGTTGTCGAGTTGTTTCGAGTCCGGGAGCTGTTGTATTTTACCGTCAGGGCCGATTTTAGGGCTGGGGTTTAGGGCGAGAAGTTCCGTGCGGATGTCCCGCTGGAGGGGGAGGGATTGGGAGAGGTGGTAGGAGAGGTAGGTTAGTGCGACGCCGGTGGTTTCTTGTCCCGCGAGGACGTGGTCGAGGATCTCAGATGCGACTGTGAGGTTGCGCTTTTGGACTTGGTGGTGGGTTAGTAGGTGGTTTAGGTACTTCTTTGTCTTGATGGTGCTTGGAAATAGGGGGAAGAAGGTATGTAACTATATTACGTACTGGCAGTCGTATACAGTGGTGATGCTGTACCGCTCGTTTGATACTCCTTTTCGATACCAGCGAGCAGCGCACGCACGACGACCGGATCGTCAGCCGTATTAATGGCGGACTTCCCACCCGCTCCCTCATTCTCTAGAAAGCGTATCGTGGCATCGCTCAACTCCTTGCACCACGCCTCGAGCTCCCTATTCGCAGCATGAACCCAAGACGGAGTAGGATCAAGACCCACAACGCTGAGAGCCTTCGAGATCCGCGGGAGTTCCTGAGCGAAGAAACCGTAACCTTTGCGGACGGTGTACAGCTCCAGCCAGTGGTCGCGGTACGACTTGCGACGGATGAAGTCGGCGCTTCGGCACGCGCCGAAGCAGTACGACGAAATGAAGTCCATGGCGGTCGCGCAGAATAGCGAGTGCACGTCGATGCCGTGCGGCTGTTGAGAAGCGGAGGTGGATTTCTGGATGAGCGGTAGTAGCCGCGAGTTGATGATGATGTCGGCCTGCGCAGCAAGGGCCGGGGAGGCGTTGATGTAGGACTTGGAGTACACGTGGGACACCATTCTCTTGCGCAGGGAGTGGTGCTTTGCGTGCGCCGAAGAGAACGTGCATGGAACACTGTATCTACGATTAGTGATTGTTCTATATAGCAAATAGGGGGTTGGATAAGACTATAGATACCCGTAGTTATCGAAGAGCGAGTACCACTCGTGCTTGTCGAAGCCGCCTTGATAAATAGTCTTGACGGCCTCAACGCTGTTTACGCTCAGCTCCTTGGGACCGACGCGCACGATTGGCCCATATTGCTTGTGAGCTGCGTGCAGAGTGCGGTTCTCACGACCGTTGAACCGGGCCCATAGGATCCAAATGGGAGAGATGGAACATGACCAGTGAGGGGTTGGGATTTTGGAGAGAGGCGAGAAAATGCTAGGATATAAGATATATTTGTAGATTAAGAAAGCAACGAGTGTAAGTGTAGTTGGTAGATAGAAGTCGGAGATGTTGGATATGGCCATGATAAGGGGCTGATATCGTGAGCAGCGTTCTTCAGGGATACAAGTCGTAACAATTCGTCTTATATATACGATTAATTATGAAATATCCAAAGTAGAAGTAGTAGAAATATATTCAAAAAAAAAAAAAGATCAATGTATGTACAGCATCTTATTCACAAAAGCCCTGGATCGTGGTCTCGACCTTGTTTTGCGACCCTACAAAGTTGAATGTATCTCCCGAATTTCTACTAGTTAAGAGAAAACGATGTTGTGAGAGTTAGTCCTCGCTCGTTGCATCGGCAGTGTTTAAACCAATATTTTGAATTTATCCGATTTCTATATAGCATCCATCTATAATTCATTGCACCTAACGGAAATTTCCATTAGACCAAACATCTTGTAAAACACTACCTAAAGCAAAGAGATCAATACTTCAACATCTAACTCACGACATTAAGTTAACGACATTCTGAATTGCTTAAATTTGAATAAGAAATAAAATAGGAGGCAATTTACCTCCTTGTTAACTTGGTTGAACTAATGTCGTTACAGGGATGGAAAATGATGACAAGTATGAATGATTGGCTGCAATAAAATAAAATAAAGAAGGTTGGCTTTTTTTACTGAGTCAAAGTCTGACTCACTTTCTATCCGTGCCGCCTAAACTTCCACCTAATAAGTTTTTCATAACTGAAATATCTTTAATGTGCTTTATCTTATTCTACTTGTCTCTTATTGATCTACATAACGATTGTTTCTTATTTCATATAAACGAGAGTTGCCACGAACCTACGTCATACATGATAACTATAGACTTCGTCACATCTTACAAGCTTTTATCGATAACACGAATACATAAGTACACCTACGGTATTATTCGACTTACACCGGACTTGGACTTAGATTAAACTCAACATAATCACAACATTTTATAGATTACCTACTACCTTACCCTTATACATATATGGACTTCAATTGTCATGGAGTCTCTTAGTATATCCGATGAGGTACCAAGCCTCACAACTTTGCCTGCCGATATATTCTACATCGTGCTCACTTACTTAGATACGGCAAAGAGTGTTGCCAATTTAGCTGCATCGTGCAAGGGTTTGCATCACCTCGTTACTGAGAGTGGCTGGCGTATATTTGTTACGTCACGTTTCAGTACCTTCAAATTATCCGAGGTCTCTTCTACTGAGGAATGGAGGGAACGTGCCTTTTCGTTGACTTCACAGTCGAGAGATTGGGACAGACGTGCCTTTGCCGTCAGTGCCCCTAAGCCCGTGGTTAAGCATCGTGGACGCGGCTTCAACCACTTCAGTCCCTCTCAATCGATTCCCAGCAATATTATAGTAGATGCTCACCACCAGGGAAAAGGCAATGATGCTCAAGATGTCGTATTTTGGGGTGCCGGTGAGGATATATTCGGTTTGCTGCGTCATACCCGGGGGCCAAAAGCTTCCAATGACGAGTGGCTTAGTAGCAGAGGCGCTACAGCCGGTTATCGTTCCGGTAAAGACGATGTCACTTGCGTATCTATCCTCAAGGATAACAAATACAATTATGGCCACGGGGACGAACCCCAAGTGTTGGTAGGCAGGGCCAGTGGTCACCTTCACCTGTTATCGATGGGCGCCTCGAATTTTGGTAACACGCTTTTAAATTTCCGAACTTCCCGTAAACCGGCTTCGGAATCCGATAATGAAGCTATACGTCAAACGGAAATCCAGTCCCTTGATGTCAACTATAAGCAGGGCACTCTTGCTGCAGCGACCAAGCACAGTATTCTAACATACTCTCTCGGTCATGATAGTCAAGCCGTCTATACGGAAAATGGCGAGCATGACTTGAAAACAGTTGCTACATCCCATGTCTGGGCTGATGATGTTCTGGTATTAAAGGACGATCCGCAATCAGGAGCTTTCGAGTTCATCCGATCAACTAAGTTTGTCAATGGAGACACTCTAGCAGTAGGTCTGAATAAGGGCTCTAATCCTCTCCAGTACTTGAAATATACGCCTACTGGGGTTGACATATCTCATGCGACGAAGGCAAGCAATCCTCATGATGCTGGCAACGACTATAAGCTCAGAACAGTTAGGGCGATCTTACCTGTAGATACAAACTCGGTCGGTCGCAGCGGCGGAAACGTAGTGCTCAGCTCGTGGGACGATGGCACTATTCGTCTTCAAGATCTCCGCACACGATCTTCGGCAGACCAAATATTCCAAGACAACTTCGACCTCTCAACCCCCATCAACGCCCTACTTTCGCGAGGCCTCGAGCGCTTCGTTGCCGGTAGCGCTTATTCCCCTGTGTTAAAGGTATTCGACTATCGCTGGCCCAAAGGGTACTATCACACCGAGGCTCTTCCCTGCGGTAATGATGAGCCGTATCCAGCACCTCGACCCCCAACTATTGTAACCGAGCCGTCTTACTCAGACGATCGCGCCACATGTGACTACATGACCGGCAAGCGGTGTCGCTGGCACGAGCTTTCAAGACACGATTACTACAGACCAAATTTCAACATGTGGCTCCCCGCCTCGGCAAGCGATACTTCTCCCATTTATACACTCACCTCACCCTCGGACGACTCACCGACGATCTTCGCGGGACTTTCGGGGATGCTGGTCGAGGTCACGCCCAAGAGCAGCACGCGGCCAACAACACGACCCAACTTCGGGCCTGCGAAGGACCTCGCATACGTGCGACAAGTCGATAGCGTGGCTTTCATCGAGACTGGTTCCGGATTTGTGGTGGATGACGTCTCGCAATCGCAGCGCGTACCCCCGATGTACCGCCAGTTCTTCAGAGATCTGACAGAACGCGACCGCGGACACCCGGAACGCGCCATCTGGCGGAAGAGGCATCGTCTAGATGAGTGGTTGCAGCGTTGTGCCGCTTGGGAATGATGATGATAATATACATTTATAGAAACTAATCCTATGATAGATAGATACACGACTAGATTAATTATAAGCGTTTCCTTCGTATTAATTCCCTTGCCAATATGGCCCTATACCTAGTATAATTATTCCTCACGTAAACCCGTATATACTCATGACCATAGATACCTTCTTATAAACATCAAAGAAGCGACATTCCCTAGTGTGATGTACGAAATTGTCTTAGGTATTATCACATAGCAAACTCAACATCTAGCCCGTCCCGTGCAAATCCATCTTCCCGCTTCGAGATTACGACCTCAACAGGGCGTACCGGCTCCAGGATATGTACGGGGAGAACGCCGTCGTTCTTCGGCGGCACATCAATCTTATTGCCGCGAGCAGGCTTCATGTCGAACTGCAACACAACCAACGCTACGAAGGCCAGGATCTCGTTCATGGCGAAGTGACGACCAGGACACAACGTCTTGCCCCCGCCGAAGGCACGGAACGCCGCCGGATGGAATGCATTGCCCTGCTTCGACCGTGGCTTGGAACCAGTGTCGGGGTTCAGCGCCTCGGCGTCGGAGTTGCTGTTCGTCTTGTCGAGGAACCGCTTCGGGTTGAAATCGAAAACATCCGCGCCCCAGATCCGCTGGTCCGCGTGGATCACGCCGCCCGCAATCTGGATGACCGCGTTCTTCTTTAGGAAGTACTGGTTCGCGAGAAGGTAGTCTTCTTTGACTACGCGCGTCGAGTACGTATCTGAGCCCAGACGCAGACACTCGCGGTACACGGCCACGAGAACGGGACACTTGTCGCGGAGATCGGTGATGCGCAGCGTGTAACCCGGCTTGTTGTCGCTGCTGCTGCTGCGCGGCGAGAGGACGGACTCGATTTCCCGGCGCACGGTGGCGAGTAAGGCCGGGTCAGCGTATAAGTGCAAAAGGATCCAGAACGTGGAAGTCGTTGCGTTGACGATGCCGGCAAAGAGGAACGAGAGCTCCTCCCGCGCGATGGCGGGCATCGCCCAGCCGTGCTCGAGAGCGATTTCCACGCGCTTCTGGACGATTTTAGACCCGGACGTCTTGTGTCGCCCCGCTTCGAGGTAGGTGAGGAGTGCGGCGGAG
Organism: Daldinia sp. EC12; assembly: GCA_002120325.1. Lineage (NCBI taxonomy): Eukaryota > Fungi > Ascomycota > Sordariomycetes > Xylariales > Hypoxylaceae > Daldinia > Daldinia sp. EC12. The sequence goes on from KZ112966.1 coordinate 222,291, forward strand.
AGCTTCTCCCGCCCTGCGTAGGCACGGCCGGCGGTAATGGATGGGAGTATGTTCATGAGGAGCGAGCCCAAGCCGTGATCGAAGTCCCAGAAGGAACCTTCCAGAGCAGGATCTAGCGCGATAGGGTTCTGCGGTCCGTAGAGGTATTTCGCCGTTGATAAAGTGACGAGGTGGCGCACCCACGATAGAAGGTCTGTAGGGCTACGGTTTACGGGGGTGGAAGAAGCGTACGCCGCGATCTCGTTTCTCATCTCTGTAGCGGCGTCCAAGCTGAGGCTACTCAAGTAGTCGCCGGGACCAAGCCAGACGGAAACCATGTCCTGGATATCGGGGAGAAAGCCGCGCTCCTCGCCAGGACCGGGGTCGACGTTCTTGCGAGTGATTTCGACGGTGGCGTCGTCGAGGCCGAGAACGCGCTGCGTAACCTCCGGCACAATCGGGTTGAACGACATGACTCTAGACGCGCGCTGGACGGCAGCCGCCAGGGAGGGGTCTGTGACGACGTAGATGCGCGACCCGGGCACGGGCAGCGTGAATATAGGTAGCTGCTGGTTGCGGATGCCGAGGTTCTTGATGTAGCGGCCGCCCAGCAGCGCCATGCCTAGTAAGTGTCCAACCAGAGGGACAGCTGGCGCGATGACAGAGGGTTCGCGCGGGTCAATCTTCCGCGACGAAAGCTGGTACGCGATGAAGTATATGGTGATAGCAATGACAACAGCCGTGGTGCCGGCTGAGAAAGGCCACCATTCTGGAGCGATTTCACTGAACGCCGCCATTATGTCTTTTCTCCTCTTTACAAATTTGTTTCAAGCCAAGATCCAACTCCAACGAGTTTCTTTGATTCTATAAGGTCATGGCGATAGCTCCTTGTAGATAGAAAGTTCACCTATAAGCTTCGTGTTAACTGGCTAATCTATCATGTGTTTCTTTAGAGTGGTAAGTAAGGGGCGGATTAGCAACTAAACCTACGAGCAACCTTGCGGACTTTCCTGCCAAAGTTACCAAAGTCACCAAAGAAGCTGCCGTTTTCAAATTGTACCTAATCTTAAGATCGGTTTTCCTTCAAAGCATAGGTAGGTAGGTAATAGTTATATCGTAGCGTAACCCGGGACCCAAAGGAAAAATAAGAACGACTTACAGACTTTGAATCCTTTCTGAGAGCGGCCACCAAAGGATAAGAGAGCGTCCAACCGAGTTTTCTTGTTATGTACTCCCCGAAACGAAACTCCAACTAGGAGAAAGCCATGCGGCGAAGAAAATTAAATATGTACAGGCTATCGATTTTTCCATCTTTCCATCATAACGTGACATCGACAAGGGTCCCCCCGCAATTGGATTGGGTGAAGTTCAAGGGGAACTGTTACCTTGCCCCTGAACAATGCCCCATTGGCGCATATGCGCTTGTAATTGAATAAATACATGGGGTACATTACCCCTGGATTGACACCACTATCTACCCTCATTTAGTTAACGCTTCATATAGTCAAGCAATCTATCAGAAGCAGAAGAAGGCTGTTAGGGCTATGATGTTTGATACATGAGACAGCAGAGTGAAATGTAAAATGAGGAGGAATTCTAGACTCGGCCTTGTTGCTGGAATGAATAAGAAGCCATGGGCTTATCTTGCTCGATAGAAGACCAACTTATAAGATATAGAATGTTTCTGTAGAAGGTCTTAGGGTAATATTGTATATTAGTTGTACCCAAACGCATATATAAGCCGTGGCAAGTTCTAAGGGTTCGATACAACCTCTATAGTATTCACTGTCAATCATATAACATGGTATACTGAATACCTACCTAGGTACACATAACAAATGTTAATGTGCTAGTAAAAATAAAGCGTAAGTAGGTACCTCTCTATAGATCATAATGATATATAATGCAACCACTTGACTATCTGCAGGCTAATTCCAGGTAAGTTTACTCGTTTTCAACATTATATCGATTGCGCTCTTTTTATTATAACCTGGTCACATAGCCGAAGCCCTTCGCTTCTGACTAGAGAAAGGAGTTATCTTCATAATTCGCTGCTTATGCCCAATTATATCTTCACTTAGCATCGTAATGATGATGATGATGATGATGATGAAATAGTTTATGTCCATTGGACGCGGGGAACTATCTAGGTCACTCTCTACCAGTTTAATACCTTTTACGTAGGTATATATACGGCTCAAAGGACGGTTGAAGTACTGAGATAGAGCCAGTGAATTCGAAACATGGTATACGAGGATAATAATATATCACTACAATGAGCTTTATTTGTGAGCTTTTCTCCCCTTCTTATTTCATCTATCGACAATTGTGGTTGTTGACTATTTATATAGAATAGATTGAGTGTAAAGTAGTATATTCTACTACTATGAATACCTACTCTTAGCTCAGTTGTGCATGATTTTATAATTAACCAAACTTGTTATCATCTAGTTAGGTCTAGTATTTATCTCTCCATAATAGATATTAGTGCTGTTTACATAAACTCGACGATGTACCTTAAAGGGGTGCTGCGTATTAATTAAGGAAACGACCAGTAATTAGGCTAGCGTACTAAACTTTAAAGGACTAATAAGAGGTTATTCTTACTCTTGTTAGCTTCTGAAAGAGGGCAAAAAATTATGAAGCTTTATGAAATGTTATGAATTGTTAAAAAAATATATTGAGATAAGTAAGAAGCACATTTATCCGGAAGTACTTCGGAAAATTCCTTAATTACTGGCCGTTTTCCTAATTAATGCGCAGCACCCCCTTGGGGTGCGTCGTCGAGTTTACGTAGACAGCACTAATATGTATCCCTGAGTATGTTCATATTCTTCATATTATCAAAACTTCTGTGGAAGGATTAAGAGTTCGTTGACGATAATCACTAATAAGATAAGAACTCGGTGTTGATACCGAGGTACATAAGGCAGTCGATTAAGATCATAAATGATTGGTTCAAAGCGGCTGACGTTGCCGGTGTGGCTTGTGCGACGGCCCACGTCTTACCGGTTACGCGCCTTAGCAGTTGTTGGTACATGGCTGGTAGGCTGCCGGTTAGCGGGGTTTGCTGGAAGCCTAGAAGGGACCGCTGGAACAACAAGATGGGACGTATTAGGTTAGCTAAGGGGTCCTTTAGGTACAATTCGTACCTAGGTCCAGTAGCTATCTTAGGCAGGAGGTAAGGGGATTTGTAGATCCACCGAAGCTCCTAATTGGCTCGTATGGTGAATTTGTACATCTGTACAATACGAGAGCCCAGTGCATTGCTTGGAACACAGATGCAGACGCAGACAATTACAACAAATCAAGACACAGTCAGCCACCATTCAAAAGTTCAACCTCTCAAAAACATTTAACTAAAACATCAATCAACAACTGTGTTGTCCACGATCCCGCCTGTTACTCTAGTATAACCAGATATACAATTTCACGATAACTACTGCTACTACGAAATTATTTATTGCGAGTAAATCGATCGGCAACGTAGTCGGCTAACCTACCCGGTGGTGTCCACTGGTATCCTATAAAGAAGACCCTTACGATCGAATCGCAAACAAGACCCATTCATCAATCCCGATTTATCCATTCGTCGTCGTCAGCTCCCCGATTCCAGTTGAAGCTCCCAACCTTTTGTCCTCGATATTATCAGTACAAGCTAGTCTACCCGACGACTATAAATCTTCAAGATGTCTCTTAAGGACGAGTTCGCGACGAGGAACTTCAGTAAGTTACCTATCCGCCGATCAGGCCACCGCAGCCTCCCCGATTGGATTGGCTAGAAGCTAACAGCAACGTGAAAAGGTATCTACGGACAATGGTAAGTCTCTGAATGAGTTATATTTATTTCCTCTCTCTCGAACCGCTCTATACGATATTGCGAAATTCGGCCCATGCGACATATGCCCCCTATGCGATACTTATATCTGCCTCCCTACGTCACCCTTTATTATTAGATCTATCCGACGCATATATAGATCTAGGTTCCAACGCCTCATATTCGACTTTACCTACGGGATGATGTTTCACTGACGGCTAACTCATTTCTCTTCGGATAGGCTCGGAATCCTGTCTATGATTCTATGCTTTGCGCTGGGTCTTTCGAACCTCTTCTACCTCTTCCTCCACCCTCTCATCATTATCTTCGCCATCTTCGCTCTGTAAGTCCCTACCCTCTCTTAGCCGCTACATAGGGGGAATGACCAAGAAGCTGACCTAGTATCATTAGTGTTTTTTGCTTCATCATTCTCTTCATTGAAGTGCCCCTCCTACTCCGAATCTGCCCTACTTCGGCTACGTTCGATGCTGCTATCCGCAAGGTTTCGACTAACTACATGCGCGCCGGTACCTACGGTGTCATGGCTGTCGTCCAGTGGGTCAGTCTTGCCGTCGCTGCAACGTCTTTGATTGCCGCTGCTGTCGTCTTGACATTCACGGCTCTTTGCTACGCCCTTGCTGGTATCAAGGGCCAGGCCTTCGTCGGAAGCAAGACGCTAGGTGGTGCAGGTGTTGCACAAATGATCGTATGATCAAGTAACGGTATGGACAAGTCAACCATCCCGAAGGCTAGGATATCGCACTCCTACTATCCCCGGCTCGTATAGGAACGGTTGACGAGGAAATATTCCTATCAAACATGATCGACGAACGTCAGGGAACCTTAAGTAAAAAGGAGTTGTGTCATGTGGAGGGGGGAAGGTTACAGCTTTTGGGTCTTGTTCTTTTTACGCAGATGGGGTAAAAAAAGGGAGGGTTTGCATTGACTTTTGATCTTTGAGGGAACGGCGTAACGGAATACGATGCAAGCAAGACGGCTGCGGAATGTTCTTGTTTTCCCGGACTCGTTACTGCATCCAGAATGGAAGAGATACCCCAGTCTGGTGCTGGTGTTTTTGAATCGGACATATCTTTTTAAAGTTCTCATCGACCCCGTGCTACTTGATCTCCGTCTAATTCTATAGCTATAGCTACTCGAGGCAGGTAAGTATACAAGTATGAGTATGAGCAGTCCCCGCGTTTATCTTGTTACCTATATTTCTGGGCAATACATCAGACGATGTGCCCTTAGCCTCGTCCCATTGGTAGCCAGTATGCCGGTCTCGTGTCTACCAGAGGCCCAAGAGATTCCGACAGAACCGTAATAGTAAAGTGGCGTTGATCTGCCGTAATTCTAAAGCTAGTGGTCAACTATTCTAAAGGGGTGATCTAGACTACCTTTACCTACCTACCTAGGTAGGTACCTAGGTAGATGTCTAATAAAGCGTCATGAAGATATTATACATGGAAGTCCGAGTCCCCCACATAAAAGTCCCCCCCACTACTCGATTCTCCATAACCGATCGATGAGTTCATATCGGATTGCTGATCCGACCATCTAGAATCTTCAGAGAAATAAAATGAAAAAAAAAAAACTTTCAGACTGCACATACGACTCGATCACGTACTGAAATAGTCAAGTTTATTATTTAATACAATACATTACAGCAGAGGGAGACTTCAATTGGATTAAACTACGGTGGTGAAAAACTCAATCGAGAAGTTCCGTGCTCTCGGTTAGGCTTTAGGTCCCCTTCGGGAACTCTGGAAGTCTGAGAAAGTTTGAGCTATTCGCTTAGGGTTAGATTGAATAGTTTATAAGATGTATTATGTAGAGTTAGGATGTGTCTATCTTACTAGGTAAAGAACATTGAGATATTCTCTCTCTTTGAGGTACGTAAGTGAAGGCCAAGACCGTGGGGAATACGTGGCTGCCTATGCCGTCATAAGTCCTTGCGGGAAGAGTTGTTAGTTACCTACCTAAGTAACCTATGGATTCTCACGATATTCTCCCTTTACTCTTTACATAATGCGTACATTCATAGCCCACGAAGCGGGGGGACTTAGGATGGAGGCGTGACCATGATGATGTGCCCGGTCTGCCCGGTCTGCCCTGCTGCCAATTCTCCTCCTATTAAAGCGGTCTTAGCCTTACACTACACAATCGATAATAACTGCTACGTATGTAAGTTCTATACTTGGCGGCAACTCGGTGTAAGACACGAGCTAAGACACGAGCAGAGCAGTTCTCGATAGACCGAGCTGGTACCGAAAGAGAGGAGCCAAATGTGTTACACGTATTGTTATTTTTTCATCGAATGAGAGAAGTTATTAATACTTTAAGCTCGAACGGACCGCAAAGTGGAAAAGTTATGTAGATCAGGGACCGGCCTAGCCCACCGGGTGGTTCTCGCGGTTCTGGCTATGCTCGATTCGCCGTAGAAAACTCTGACGCCCGCTACGTACCCTCTACCCCATAATCAGATGACTATCAGTTGAGAGCTAATATATGCATACACGATTGTACTTATGGAGTATGATGTAGTTTGTCGTGAGGCTGATTGTATTACCCAGAGTACGTAGTGTATCTACCTACATACCTATAGAAGTTCTTATGAGTTTTAATGCACCGGAGTAGAAGACAGAATGTATTAGCAATGCCTTAAGATACTTCTCTAAAATTCTGATAGTTAATGCTTATTACTTATAACCTGACTTACACCGTGATACCGTTTCTATGCATCACTTGCATCAACCCCGTCCTGACCCATCCGCGCTAAATGAATACGCTGAGGGGTTGAATAATACCCACTGAAGAGCTTTAAAGGCCTCCTACGTATTGACCTATTACGCGGTTGCGATTGGTCGGATTGAACCTTCAGACTGCCTGCAGGCGCAAAGGGGAGATGGATGGTAAGTCGCAGCTTCGTGTGTACCCCAAACGTACCCCTCATTGCCGATTCGTTGTTGCCCTCAAGAGAGCTTGTGACTTGTAAGAAAACGTAGTACATGCGGGGTACATTCGGACAGAGGAGGTACATAGGTACGGACTCAATGGTGTCCGCTTTCGAATTCGATTTTTTTTTTTTCTTAATGACCGACATCCTTGTTCGAGAAACGAATTGCTGGTAGCTAATAGAAATCAAGGTTATTTCCATGACATCGCCAATTGTTCTTCGGATTCAGGTACTTTGTCTGATGTAGCTAGGTAATGTTACTAATAACGGCATAGGAACTGCCGTCTTAACTTTTTCCAGGGTGTCAAGGGTAGGTATCAATCAATGGTGGGCAGGTATAAAAAGTCATCTAGATCCCTCTCAGTTTCATCATCGTGATCTTGGTTACGAATTCGAGACTTGTTAATGTTAACTTACATACATACCAGACATACTGGGCATACTGGACATACTACTTACCTAAGTACCTTACATAACTAATAGGTATAGTATTATTTATTCAAAAACAGAAGACCCCTTTGTTTTTCTCGAAGAACGAACTCCATACCTGCATATATCAATTTTTATTCCTTAGGTTCCTAAAGTTGCTTTGCTTGCTTGCGCAATTAGTAACCGCTTGTTGCAATTCTGGTCACGGCTAAACCCCAATCGACCTTTACATCATCGTTTTTTTTTGAACAAGTTTACTTTTATTCTATTAACTAATCCTCCCCCCAAAAGTGACATCTCCTTTTCATTTTTCGTCTTAAACCGAGAGAGAGCTTCATCACCAACAATACAACCAACTGGCAAACAACCTAATATATACCTACAAAGTACCAATCGACATAAAAGCAATCGGCAATACCAATCGAGATCGACTTAACATTGCTGACTTGGCCAAGTCTGACATACATCGCTTGCCCACCAATCAAATCATAAACGTGTAAGTGAACCTGCACCGAGCTTTTTTAGCCCCTCCATCGTCTTGGAACCTTATCCCACCTTCTTTGTTGGCAACTGAAGCTTTTTTTTACTTCGTCCTGCACTTTCTTATAGCAAGCAAGACCCTCTTCTTTTCCCCAACTTATCTCCTTGAGAAAAAGGGGTGGTATAATTAATTTAACAAACCATCCTAAAACACATTTCCCAATTTTTCTCGTCCAAAGGAGACGGGAAAATTCAAGATTTACATTCCAATGGCACTCTAACAGGAGAAAAAAACGTGGCTGCACCACCTGGTCCGTTTCCGTTACCCTCCTCTACATACCATCCATCATCTACACTACACTATCTACGTACGCAGAGATATAGCTTATCACTAGAGCTTCTTATCTTTGCATAACTAATATCTTTTTTTTTTTTTTTTTTTTTTTTTGTATCTCTTCACCGCATGATACGTCAGAGAAACTGGATCTAACGAGTAACCAACTAGACAAGCGTAAAACTTGAACTCGGTCTTCGCTTTAACTACCTAGTCCATCTGACCGATAGTCACGATTCTTTGCAAGCTTCTTCAACCCGTTTCGTTCAAACCATTTGCAAAGTACTCGCGTACTTGTGTTATTAGCTCAACGGTCCCCATTCCGCAATAACAGGAGCCTATTGGTATTTATGCGGTACGTATAAATTAGGACTCTACAACCCCCTAAACCCACAAGAGACCATTTCATGTTGAATGGTGGATTCTCGGATTGTGGATTGTGGATACTTTACCATGTCATTGTTGGCCTATCCTCGATTCTCGTTTGTTCTTCACAGAACTTAAAGCTATTATACTTAAATATTACTTGCTTGCCTCTTTCTTTTTTTACTAACTCTTTCTTTTTTATTTGTATCTTTTTAGGTCTTTCCATCGTCGACCGCAAACGAATCTGAATTGCTTCGAGCATTTAAGCTAACCACTGCGTTTCCTCGCAAGCTATGTCTGCTGCCACGATGCAGTCAGCCCCGGCTATCCCCCCTCGCCCTGCGAGGGCTCAAGATAAAGACAATGCTCCCAATGTGCCCGCGATCCCTCCGCGTCCTACACGACGTTTTAATCGTTCTGTTTCTCCCAACCCTGACCGATTTGCACCCTCGCCCCTGAACGAGAGTCCCTTCCCGCCCAAGGGCACTGGTGCTGCTCGACCCAGCCAGACTCATCTTGGTGAGGAACTGGAGCGTTCTGTAAGCGTTGAGATGCCAAATGTAGGCGAAGAGGGCCGGGAATATGCTGCAGCTCTCGAGGAATTAAGTTCTTCTCCCGAGGCGAGCCGCCGTTCGTCTACTTCCCCTGAACAAACTCGCACCGTCGGGGCAGATATCAAGCTGCACGCACCGAAGCCGACGATGCCCGCTCAGAGTGCTAAACAGCGAGTCGCTGCGGTAACTCGTACAGACTCCGACAGAGCTGCAGCCTTTGGTATCGGGCGTCCTTCGTTCGAGGACCAGGCTCATTCGGGCCGTAGCCTGAAGAAGAAGGCAAGCACTACAAGTCAACTTTCCCACCAGAGTGAAATCTTTGTCGAAGATGAGAATGGCATCCCTGAAATTGGACAGCGTGTTCCCATGTTAGCCAATGCAGGTGATGTCCAGGCACCCTCGCCTGCCCCAGTTCCAAGAACTGCGAGCGCCGACGGAACAAAGCCCGCTCGAAATCATTCGAGGAAGACGAGCTCTCGAGGTGGTTTTGGTGACCTTCCGTCCGATGTCTATGGTCTCCATGGACACGGCGTAGCATCAAATGACAAGCTCGAAAAAGCGTACTATGAGAAACACCCCGACGTCCTGCAGAAGGAGCGTTACAACCACCTTCATGATCGTGTTCACGACTACTCGATGAGCAGTGAGGACCTCAACAAGATTGTTCGGGATACAGCTAGCCGTGGTGCTGGTTTTGGTAATTTGAACCGCCGAGAAAACTTGGGAGTGATTCTAACCGGTTATTATAGGTACATCAGCCGAATATGTTGGGACTCCTAGCGAACAAGTAGGCTATCGAGCAGCAGATGAATATACGTCGCGAATTTCGTCCCCTCAGCCACCGTCTACTGCTCCCAAGAACGATACGAACATTGCATCGGCCGTTAATGAAGGAACTAACGGCACTACTGACAATGACAATGTTATCCACGTAGATGAGCCGGATCGACATAGGGGCTATGTTAAATTCGGTGATGAAAAGTCTGCTGAGGGCGAAGGTGCCGAAGAAACGCACACTCAGCCAATTCTAGCACCTGACGAAGTAGCTAAGGATCCTTCTCCTTATCAACTACAGCCTGCCGTGGAACCCCCATCGGAGAGACATGGAAGTGCATACGAGATGGAAGAACCGAAGAGTCGCCCTACGAGTAGACCTGCAAGTATTTATAGTCCACCACTTCCAGAGATCCATTCGACCCCTCTAGAGGACGTCGAAGAGTATGAGCCATTATTCCCGGAAGATGAGAAGAGCGGCAAAAAACCCAAGACTCAGGCCGAGAAGCTAAAGGAGCACCATCACAGATTCCCCAGTGCTGATATCTGGGAAGATGCACCTAACAGTGTGTATTCTACCGCGGAGGTCTCAACACCGGAGTTATTAGAGGCTCAGAAAGAGCAAACTTCACCCCTAGATGTACCTCTACGGGAGGGCGAAACCCCTGCGCAAGCCTTCGCACGGAGACAAGAGGAGCTAGCCGAAAAGGAAGCCGTAACTCCTGACAGCTTTTTGTACCGCCAACAGAAGCCCCCGTCATGGGTTGGAAGCCAACCACACTTAAACAAAGAGATCCATAACCGTCCCAGTATGCCAACTCACAGGTTTCCTAGCCGGGACGTCTGGGAGGATACGCCCGATTCTTTGCAATATACCGCAACTGTTTCCACCCCAGAGATTACAGAGGAATCACGGGACGACGAAGCAGAAAAGCCCACTGTCGAACAAACTCAGAAGCCTACGTTACCTTCGCGCCCTAAGAGGCAAGAATCAGGTGATGATTCTACCTCGAAGCCTTCAATTCCTGATCGTCCAAAACCTCAAATTCCCGCTCGACCTCCGAAGCCCGCGTCAGAGTCTAAGGGACCGGAGCCATCAGCAAAACCAAAGCCTGCGGTACCTGCAAGGCCAGCTGGAGGAAAGATCGCTGCTCTACAGGCAGGATTCCTGTCCGATCTTAATAACCGTTTACGATTAGGTCCGCAAGCACCCAAGAAGGAAGATCCTGCTACGCAAGAACCCGCCGAGGAGAAGGAGAAGGTACCGTTATCTGACGCGAGAAAGGGTCGCGCCAGGGGTCCCCAACGACGAGCTCCAACCAAGGCTGCCAGCCCGAGTGGCGTGGAATCCGGCCCTCCGTCAGCCTCTAAATATCAGCCCACCCTTAGTTTTTCTATTACTCGCACCCTGTGGAGTATAGACGAGGAAGGCACCATGACAGTGGACGGCTCAGAAGAGCCACCAGTAACAGAAACTAAGCCCAATGAAACTGCGAGCGAAGAACCCAAGGAGGCTCAGCCACAAGCGCCTTCAGAGCAGGACAAGCAAGACGAACCGGAAGCAAAGACAGAAGACAAGCCTGAAGATTCGAAACCAAGTGAAACAGAAAGCGAACTGAAGAGCGAGAAAAAAGACGAGCCGAAGGATGAGCCGAAGAACGAATCGAAGACAACGGAAACTACAGAAGAGACCAAGACACTCGCTACTAACACCGCTGGCGAGTCCATATTACAAGAGACCATCGAGAAGGAACCGTCAGGGGACCAGGTACAAAAGGTGGAGGAGACCAAAGACAAGGTGACAGAAGGGTAGTATCGCTCAAATATTTCCGGTGAGACGGTATGCGAGCCTGTCGTATTTCATTATTTTCCAATTCATTCCACATTTCCTTTTCGGTTGAGGAGAGGCGGTGCGGAGTAGAGTTAGGAATAAGGGGGTGATACTACAGCAACGTAAAAGAAAAGCAGTAACAAAAAGAAGGAAAGGAGGTTCGAAGATTTCAGAAAAATCGTAGAACGAGGCACAACACTTTTTTTTCTTCCTGAAAAAGATGTGTCCTAAGTTAGTCTCTTTTTGGTCCTTCTTTCCGGTCCCTTCCTTTTTTTTTTTCGCCCGTCTTCGCTGCTTCGAATCTTGTAGCTTCGATTCGTCGTAGACTTAGTATATAAGATAGGTACATCACACATACACACAAGACTTTTGAGTCGTATGATTGCTTCTACATATAGTAGGCGTTACTTGAACTATTGCTGTCAGCTTGGTTTGAGAATATATACGTACGTATTTTGAGTAGGTAGGAAATAAATGAGATAAGTTCTCTGCGTCTGATGAAGTCTTGGTAGTGGTTGTGGTAAGATGGCTTGTGAACGGACTCGCTCGCAAGGGAAAATGCACCTTAGAGTACGTTGAGGTCAGTGCTGAGGGACCTAACTAGTATCAGCAAGGGAAATCCAAAAACGTACTCTTTCCCAAGTTCGTCAGGAATTCATTACCCCTGAGGACACGACACATTCAGGAACACAACAGTTGGGCAGTCGAACATAGAAAGAGGAGGAATACATATGACATAACGAAATATATACGATTTAATCGAATGAACCCGACCAAGTCTCTGCTTTGGTAAGAGGGTTCAAAATATAAACAAATGTTGTCCAATCCGATCCCCAATTCGCCCTTCGCTACAAAATAACAACTAATAATAGGTAATCATCGTCATCCCAATCGGTTCGATTTCAATCCAATATGCGTCCCTTTGTCCGATTTTATACCCCTTATCCACTAAACCCGTCCATCCGTAACGCGCCGTCGTCTTTCGTAGAGAGAATCAATCAATCAATTCTTCTTCTGCCAAAATGCTATGTTTATCGTTGTCGTTGTCGAATGCAGAGGACAAAAGGGACTAAACTACCTAGTGCTAGGTAATGCCGAAGTTTTTTATGCCTTGTCGATTTCTCTCTCATTTCTCGGTTTCGCTTTGCTTTGCTTTCCTGCTTGCTTATGGGTATACATCGTCCTCACTTTCTTTCCATACTAATCGACATCTACCACTGTCACCATTCGCCTTCTCTTCCTGCTACCGCAGAATCTCCAACTCGTCGTCATCGTCATCGTCGTCTAGGATTACCATCTTCCCAGGCCTCGCTCTACTACTCCTCCCACTAGTAACAAGATCCCTATCCCTAATCCTATTCGCGGGCGTAGCAGCACGCGTATTAAACACATTTTCCGCCGCCGCCGCCGCCGATCCGGGAGTAAGCTCCGCGCCAAGACTCTCGCGCCCCGCCTCGCGAATCCCCTTCTCGGTAACGAAGCGCGTCTTCTTGCGAGCCGGGGACCGAGAGGCGGAGCTGCTGCTGGGACCGGCGCTGACGCTACTAACGTCGTCGCCTGTGTTCCCCATGCCCTCGCTACTCGAGTTCGGGTTTAACGCGGGTCGTAGCTTCTCGCCCTCTCTCATACGAGTGAGTTTCTCCTTTAACCCCCCGCCCCAACCAAGTGCAGATTTTCCACCGGCGAGCGCGGCAGAGCTGGAAGACGGCCGTATACCCTCGCTACGTTTGCGCTTAACGGGACTTAGGTGCATCTTGGGTTCTTGCCCCTTCTCCCGGACTAGGCCAAGAGACCTAGCGTCGAGATCCTGCCTAGGCTCGTCCCCGAGGCCTTGTGTTGATGACGTTGCGAATAGTAGGCTTGAACCCGAAACAGAGCGTTGAGTGCCACCACCTCTTTGCATGTACTCTTTGCCAGCGCCGGACCCTACCTTTCCCAGCTTTTTCATGATGTCCCGCTCCTTTTCCTGGGTGGCGAGACGTCTTTTCAAGGCTTCACTGCGCTCGGTACGATCAGCGATTTGTCCGCCTAGTATTTCGTTATCGAGCATAGTAGCAGCACTCGGCTTAGAGATGAACCATTGGCTTTGCGTGCTTCTGTCGAAATTACCCCTGGTCTTCCTCTTAGGGTCGTTAGCTTGCTGCTCCCAGTCGTGAAAGCGGTACGATTTTCTGAATTTTCTCCCTTCTCCGTCATCTTTCTTTGGTCCTAGTCCGGTGTTGAATGCGTTTACATCTTGCCGGGCTTGTCTGTGCTTCGCCAAACCCATGTTCATGTGGAAATCGCAGAACTCGGTGCGCTTGCGGTTAACCCAACTATTACAGTATTCCCCATCCTTTTTAATACTCTTACAGAACCCAAGATCTCGTGCCGTGCCTATCTCCAAAATAGTATCCTCGCCACTGTTGATGACCAGACTGAAGCGCCCTGTGTCGGTGCGACCTGGCGGCGGCGGCATGATATTCGGATTCAAGATAGCCAGAAGGGTACCCGGGACTAATTTCCAATATCGATCAAAGCCAGAGTTGAAGAGAAAGAGCTCAAGTTCCCATTGTAGATCCACAAGTTGCAGGACCATGTATTTTCCCCTCGCCGGGTCAGACTCTACTTTTTCTTTCAAGTTGTTATTCGACGTTTTATGCGAACGAGGGTCGGACTTTGAAGCTAGGATACCGAAGACCACTATGTCCTGCTCGATCTCCGGGAGCTGGAAATCCGGTGCCTTAACATGTTTTAATATATCTTTTATGCCGTACGTTTTCTTACCCGATAAATTCCGGGTAAGGGTGGTATGTGGTATTACTCGCTTCGATAGGTGGACGCTTGAGTATGGCTCAAATCCAGAGGCCTCCTCTTCCGGTACTTCTTCAGGAGGTGCCTGCGGTTTCGCTGTCGCCCCTGAGCTGGTCCCAGGACGACCCTCGTCTAGTGTAGGCCGTCTTAAGCTAGAAACCGTATTGCTACGTCTAATACGACCACCAGCTACGACTTCCTCACGACTATACTGTTCGGGTTGTAATGGAATATCGGGTATATCCTTCGCATTGGTTTTTAACTGTTCCATCTCTTGCCTGCCTAATTCAAAGGCGCTACTCCTTGACTGTTTTATCCTCTCCTGCCTCTCTTGCCGATTTGACTCCTCTGACCTAGCTGCAGCTAGTCTCTCGCTGAAAGTCATTGGCCGTTCCTGTCTCGTGGACTGCTCGGCACCACCAGGAGCGGGTGTATGTGTTCTTTTAAAATAACCTCCCTGTGCTCCACTCTGGTTCTCAGTAGTCCTCTTAAAGCTTGGAGCTCTTTTCAGTGATATATCCTTCGCCTTGATTCCTTTATCGATGCCAAGACGTACCCTACTAGGGGAGTTATCACCTTGCGACGTTTGTGCTCTCCTAACTGGAGACGCAGGAACTTGTACTTCCATTTGCGACTGTGGCCGTGTGGTTGCGGTTACGGTTGCGGTTGCGGTTGCGGTCGTGATAGAGCGCAACGAATCCGCTCGGGAACGGGCTCTACTAACAATTGGAACATCCGGTATAGCCCCGGATTCGGGTCGTATTGTAGTACTTTCTCCCAGGGCCTTCTTTGCCTTAGCACTTTGTAACTTCTTCAGCTTGAGTTTCGCCTGAATCGCTTGTAGTTTCAATTGTAACATCTCCTCGTCCTCCTCATCGTCGTCGTCTTCGTTCTCTTCCATATCTATTCCGAGGTCTTGAGTACCATCGCGGAAAGAGTTTCCCGATCGAGTAGTTAACACGGGTGCCCGTCGATTCGTCCTGCCCGAAGTTGGTGACGGCGGTGATCGCTCAGCCATGCGACGCAGCTTTTCGCGTCCCTTGGGAGTACTGAGAAGAACATCGTGTGGGGACCGCGGGGGCCATTGAGTCTCTGAGTCTAAGCCGAGTCCTGCCATTTTGTATTATAATTTTTAATGTCGTTGCAAGAAAAGAGCGATAATGTCGGCGCCATCAGAGTATACTAGCAAAACATCGTAATCTTCATTCGCCTTTTCCCTCCAACCGTGTTTGTCCCAGTAGCGGTAGAAGTTATGAAGTTGCGTCCCCTCCACTCGAAACCTGCAGGGGTCCGTCGCCTTTTGCTGGCTTTTAGTTCTTATCATGCAACAAATATAGAACGGGTGCGTTGGCCAATCGTCCGGGGTGAAAGCAAGTTGTTTTCGTTGTACGTCGAGCTAAAAGTGCGTTCCTACACCGCCGCGGGAATTGATGTGTTTGTTAAAGTTGAAGTTGAACTTAAAGTAATTTTTTTTTGTAAAAGCAAAAAACTACAAAATTGTATAATGATATTTCGCAAAATGACGGCAGTCTCAGATGTATTACAAGAATACGAAATACATGTACATGTGCGGGAAAGTATGGATGTACCTAAATATCGATAAGTGACTAAAAGGCTAAGTACACGGGCAACAGCGGGCTAGATCTGGTTGTAAATGACAGCGGATGATTGGCATAGTGGAGACGCGTTTTTTCCCCCTTTAGCGACACGCGACTTCCATTACATTGAAGCGCGTCAAACAGGGGTTGTTTGGTACCTTAATAAAGCCTTCAATTGTTACATATATCTAAGTACCTTACATAAGAAAATACCCTTGATATCCCGTAGATTAGTACCTAGGATAATTGATTAGGTACACTAGTTGTTATTGTCTTAAATCATTAATTATAGCAGTTATCTAAAGTCATAACTTTCTAAAGTTATAACTGTCTAAATCCGAATGCCTCCATTTTAAATAAGAATAGGTACCTATACCAATTCGGCGCCATGGCGAGGACAACTAGGTCAAAGGCGAGCGCATCGACTGCCGCGACATCAGAGACAAAATCAACACCTTCTAATACCAAGTCGAGATACACATTACCTACAGAATCTATAAATCCACCCAAGCTCTTCATTCTTCCCACCAGCGCTACCAAAGATGCGAAGATAATCTCTTTATTAAACCCAAGATACGCAAAGCCGACGAGGTATCTAGTATGCCCTGAAACCGGCATTTACGAATTCACTAGAATCGCTGCGCCTAAGGCAACGCCCAGAAGTTGGTTAATAGAATGTGGTAACACGGGCAAAGTAGAAGAGAAGACAAGTGAAGATGGTGCTGAGCTTGGCGCTTATATCACAAAAGGCGCTGACTTATATGTCGCGACTCTTATCGACCCCTTATTCCTTATACTGCCCGCATTCGCAGACCAATCGGCCAATACCAAAGATGGAAAGCGGATGTTTATATCTGGCGACGACCACCTCGATTCTATACGCGAGAAGTCTCCACATCTATCTGAAATAGTACGATGGGGAAATATACGGACCTTGCTAGAGTCGCGGATGGCTGCCATATGCGACACGGCAGAAGCAGGCGATGAGACCATGTTCCGGTTTAACGAAGACAAGCTCTTAACCGAAGTCCTCGGCAAGGCGCAAAAGATGAGCGAGCAATCTCTACCGAAGAGTATGGAGGAAAAGTTTGTGACAAAGGTTTTGGAAGCTCCAGTCGTGGGGATGAAAAGAGAGAACACGACGACACTGTCCGTCTCCCAGACGGAAACACAAGTGCAATCCGAGACCCCGGCATCTACCTCGACGGGTTCAACTCCTAAACCAGAGTCTGTTGAAAGCCAATCCTCTACCTCGTCTATGGAAACAGCTCCAAGTCTCGTATCAGAAGTGTCTACAGCCGCCACCTCGGTTGTCGAAGAATCGATAACCACTACTACCACAACAGCAGAGCTTACACCCTCACTCGGCGCCTCCCCAGAAATCATAACGCTACAACGACTACGCACAGCCTTCAATTTCATCTGTTCATGTTATATCGCCCCGTCGCAGGCCACACAGCTACAAACAAAACTCAAGGAGCAAAACCCCCCGCCCGTCGACTTCACGCCTTTAGATAATTACCTAGAGGAGATTAGCAAGCTGCGGCAGGAATTAGCGGCGGCACGTAGCGTGGGTGATTACTCGAGAAAGCGCGTGCTAGACGAGGAGGAACTAGCAGATCGCGCCGAGAAGAAGCGTCGCAAGGAAGAAGAGGAGAAGCGTAAGAAGGCTGGCGAGAGTAAGGGCGTTAGAGATTTGAAGAAGGTAAATACGGTGGGAATGAAGAAGATGAGCGATTTCTTCAAGAAAAAGTAGAACTTGGGATATAAAGGATAGGCGTTTGGGAAACCGCTGCGTGCCATCATCAAAAATGTGTATAGTACTTGGGCTATGGCGTAGTCTTGGGATATATGTGCCCCCCGTTCATCATCATTCATGTATACCTAGACAAAGGCATAATCATCAAATCAAGCCTTTTGAAGGCTGCATCATTCATATCCATCCATACCATATCCCCTTTTAGTACCCTCGTGTCCCTCTTGATCTACCTCTCAAAAACCCTCGACCAATTCCTGATGTACCTCTAGCCGTAGTCGTCGAGCTTGTGTCTGCTGCGGATGTAGGTCGACTAGATGCGGACGAGTACGTACTCCGCCCCGTCGTTGTTGTCCTGCCTCTGATACTACTAGTCCTACCGCTTCTCGTCCCGCGTGTTGTTCCCCTGGTGCTAGTCGAGCTGCGACCGCTGGCGGCGGCTTCGCGCTGGCGCTGTTCTTCTTCCTGGCGGCGTTTAGCTTCAGCGCGACGACGCTCGTCTTCAGCAGCGCGGCGCTCAGCCTCGCGCGCCTTCTGTTGGGCCTCAGCTTCTGCCTCAGCTAAATCCTGACTCGCGCCTTTCCAGGACGGGTTCAGAATTAGGCGCTGGTTGTGCTCGGTCTGGGACAGGATGCGCGTCCAGGTGTTTAGAAGCGTGGACGCGGTGTTGACAGTGTTGGAGACGGTCTAAGGGACGAACAAATTTTGAGTCAGCTTTGGTTGCGTCATGCGGGGGGAAAGATAGCTAGGGATGTAGCCACGGTCGTCATATTGAAGAACATATAGATATATAGGGATGAAGATAAAGTAAGGAGTAAGCGAAATGTAGTCATACGTGCATATTGCCCTTCGCTCGTTCTAGAGTCCCAACTACGCCCTCGATCAACTCATTGATGTTCCTAACGCCTTCTAATTCTCGCCGTAGGTTGGCCTCGCGGCTCTCTTCCGAATCGTCATATCGATTGCTAGGGGGATTAGAGGGCGTTTTAGGTCGGGATGGTGGTTCTCTAGAAATGGGCTTTGCAGAGGGGGAGGCAAAGAGGTCCTCCGTGTCAGATTCGTGGTCGGACATAGCTGCGCAATAAGGAAGTGAAAATAGAGAGAATATAACAACACGATAACACAATAACTGCGATTGGCGATAGGGTGGAGTGGAGTGGAGGGGTAGCTTAATGGGCTTAATGGGCTTAATGGGTTAATCCAGGGGGTAAACACAACACCAATAAATTTAATTAATTTTCCAAAATCGGTTTTAATGGCGGTTTATGGTTTACAAACTTCGGTAGTGACGAGTGACGTAGGTTGCAATAGGTTGTAATAGGTAAGTTGCGACCTTCTATGTTCTATGTGTCTTCCTGAGGCTAACCCCAGTTTGGTGTCTAAGGCATCCCTAAGACACAATTCTTGTTGACATGCGTTGTTGTGCAGCAAGTGTTTTGCGTTTTAAAGTGTGGAGGTGCACGGTGCGTTGGCTTCCAAATTGGCCAATTGCCTGCTGATGCCTCACTTATCGATATAACTGTAAACCACCTAATTCGTAGTGGGGCTAAGCTTTACAACGCGTCCAAGGTTCGCATAACGCGTCGAAGAAAGGTACGCGGATATACGCTTGTACGTACCTTCCCACTTCTACGTACAGTGCGATTTTGATCAAGAACTGAGGAAGGTACACGTTGTATCACATAAATTGAGCACTGCGAATAGGTACTCCGTAGCAATCAGAGCAAAATAAACAGGGGTTTATTGGTGGAATGTCATAATAACTGGGTCCTTACCTAATGTTAGGTACCCACGTAATTTGGCAGCAACTACCGCACGTTCCACTGCGAGTTGGGATAGTTCAAGGTTATCCTTTTAGTTATCCCCCCCCCCCAAAAAGTTCTCGGCTGCCCAGCCACTTCAAACTTTCACGTCCTGCCACCCACCCATATCCCTAATCCGATCAAAATTCCACTACAACTTCATTCTGACGCATCAAGCCACTCCAACACCAGCGTTTCTCTACGCTCTTTGACGTTAGACTTAGTCAATTTGGCTTGTTACCCCGTCTACCACCATAGTAACTCATCGCTACTAAACATCATAATCAACATTTTACTTTTTATATCCTCTTCGCAAAGAATCGCGAGTTCAAGAACGAAGGTAACAAGTCAAAAAAAAGCAAAGACGCGATCGCCCTTTGTTTTACCTGTCTTCAACTCCTCCCATCCTTGGCCTTTTGCCTACTTTACCCCTTCGCACTAAACTTTTGTCCTCCCACTTTTACACTCAATTAAATTATTGTTCAATTGAACAAACAAACGCGTAAAAGAATACCGACGCTCCATGAGTCAAAGGCCTTTGCGATATTTCAAGTCCCAATATCTAACCCGCACCTATTGTGCGCACTTCTAACCATCCGATTGAGGCTCAAAGAACGCTGCCTAGAAAGCAAACGACAATGGCGTCCTTTTCAGTCTCAACACCCTCACCGCCCGGCCGTGTGCACACTCCAGGCACTCCAAAGTTTGGTTATAACGATTCTTGGGAACCTTTCTCCCCTCGAAAGTCGGCTCGCATTTCGGCTCAGCGCTCAACTCAGCGCACTCCTTCCCCCCGCGCTCCGCAGCACCGCACTCGCGCATCTACCAAAAATTCTTCGTCGGATGTTTTTACTACTCCTGCCACTGCCATCACGTCTCCCAAGAAACGCCAGCCCGCCATGGACTCTGTGCGACGCGCCTCTAGCGCTTTGACTTACGAAGGCACCTCTAGTGCCGCCGATTCCCTTGGAATTTCTTCGCAGCACAAAACCAAGGCTAGCACTACTGCTTCTCGAGCCGCAGCTATGTTCCCTACTCCGGCCAAGACGCCCAAGAAGCAGCCCGACGAGAAGTCCAAGGCTAATGTTCGCGCAATCGCACGAAGTCTATTCTCGGAGACCGATGCAATTGCAACTCCTAAGAAAAGGAAGGCCAAGAAGTATACCGGCCTAACGTTGGATAGCTTCACTGCTGAGAACATTGACGAACCCATCGAGATATTCACCGATACGCGCGATCGCATTCCCGAGGCAGATGATACTGCCGCTAATCCCTTCTACGAGAAGCACCCCCCCGCACCGGCTACGGCTGAACCTAAGTCTCCTAAGAAACGAGGCCAAGGCAAACTAATTTCCGTTCCCGGTGAGGGCAAACAGCCCCTTGATGAGGTTCTTCAACGAGAAGATGGCATAATATACGTCTTGTAAGTTACCATTCTATTACCATCCCTAATCCCCCCGCATTCTATTTGATTTATACTAATAAATATCCATATGTAGCCGCGGAAAGAGGATCTTCCGCAAGTTTTCGTCCAGTGAGGATTTGGATTCGGATGAAGCTGATAGCGAGAGCGAGATCGAGGAGGCGGAGCTTAACGGTCCTAAGAGTCGTGATCGACTACGTCCGTTGACCCGCTCCTCTGTCAAACCTCGTCTCCTCTTCCCTACTAAGGGCAAGAATGTTGCCAAGCCCACTACCACCACCACGGATGATGAGGAAGCCGCCACGGACATTGAGGATCACGTGTTTAAGGATGTTGAAGAAGAGGAAATCGAGGTTCCTACAACCCCTACTGCTAAGGCCACTAAGAAGCCGGGTACACCTGTTGCACCCAAATTCGCACCTGCTTCTCCTCCCAGCACGGTTCGAACCCGACGCACTACCTTGAAGGCCGAGGCATCACCCCTGAAGATCACCAAGTCGCGTAGCAGTCCCTTCGATGGCTGGCGTCGCTCTAAGAGCCGAGCCACCGCCCACGGTCAGAAGCGAGAGGGCGAGGAATTGGCCAGACCGAACGAGTCGAAGCGACAGCGTGCCTAGTCGGCTACTTTGAGTGATACTTTGACTCGTCTGCAGATTAAGCCGCGAAAGTCTTCAGGCTAAGCTTGTTCGCATTCCCTTTTCCCCTTTGTGGTTTTGGACGGCAGGAATTCGGTACATTTCGGTACATTTCGGTACAACATTTCGGTACAGTAAAGGACTGAAAGGGAAGCCTTGGTTTTACCAAGCGGTGTTAGGCGTTGTCTTCTCCCTACGGATGGCAAAGGTGACTATGGTCAAAAGAAAAAGCCACATTAAGGGTTGCTATTGCTAGGTAAATGTATTCTTGTTTGGACTAAGAATCCAGCCATGTTAATTGTTACAGGTGATGGGCTCGGATAGTTAGCTTTTGCGTCAGAATGAATCGATTGTCTTCTAGCAAAGGGGTGAGGATTGTTTATTACATTAGGTGTATTGGACAGGAGAAGTTTACTTTTGTGAATGGAGGATCAAGCTTTGTGTACTTCGGTATTTTTATAGATTAACGTCGCCGATAGCCCCAGAAATTATTTTGCTGTTTTTGCTTAGCTATTGCTATGCATTCTTGAGCAGTTTAGCTAGGTACTTTAGAGCATTGCTACCAGATAGCCAATCTATAAGATCGCCGATATCTCTATAACATCGCCGGTATCCCAGAGAAATCAAAATGCTCCCCATGAGATTCCAGTATGACTTTCTCTAAATGTTATTTAACGAGCAGTGTGAATGCTTATTATATGAGTAGGACTAAGGCTATTTAACATTGTGCCCTTTTCAATGTGCCAGAGGTCTAATTATCCAACCACCCCGTTAGATATGAAGATGATTCCATTCTGTTTAATTACGTTATAAGTGACGTACCTACCTATATAAAACATACCCTAGGTTAGGTATGTAGGTACATTTATCTAGAGCTTTATATCTTTATCGTATTAGCAGAAGGCGTGTAACTGCCATTGATTTAGTCATCCTACTTGTTATAGTACCTAATATTATATATTGTATAAGTGCCCCCTTAATCTAGGTAGTCTATTTACGTAAGAAAAGCCGTAAGGGAACTCGTACGGGAAGTCGTGGTGCTAGAAGAATTAGGTTATCACGTCATGTAGCACATTGGTGGTATAAACATGGAAATTTAAGGTGTAAGTCCTTTGCCCCGCCCCCGCCTAAATTTCACATTTCACTTGTGCACTTTTACCCAACTTCCAACTACCATTTTTATTTTAAACTTATTGACATATCACTTTGGATCAGGCGTTCTATAATATTAAAAAAAAGTTTTATTCGTTACTGCTACCACTCATAGTCTTGAAAAACTCCAATTGGCCAAAGTTATTTTACATAAAACAACTACAAGATCGACTTGCCATGCATATATTAGTGACCAACGACGATGGCCCACCATCCCCGACCTCATCACCCTACGTACATAGTCTAGTTCGCGAGCTTCAAAGAAGAGGACATACTGTCTCTGTCTGCTTACCACACGCTCAGCGTTCCTGGATTGGAAAGGCCCATATGATAGGTCAGACCGTGAAACCTCTCTACTACCGCCCGTCTGTTACCTTCGACCCTTCACCCAGCGCTGCCTCCCAAGCTCAGGGAGCTGTATATACACGTCCAAGCAAAGACAGAAAAGAGGAAGAATGGATTCTTGTCGACGGAACACCGGCTAGCTGCGCCCAGATTGGTTTACACCACTTTTTCCAAGAGAAAGGTCCAATTGACCTTGTAGTTTCGGGTCCCAATTACGGCCGGAATACGACGGCAGTGTTCGCACTTAGCTCCGGTACGCTAGGTGGTGCGCTCGAAGCCGCCGTATGTAGAAGGAAAGCTATTGCTTTGAGCTACGCATTTTTCAGTCGTAACCACGACCCCCTCATTATCGCTGCCGCTACGCGACATAGTGTGCGTGTTATCGAGAAGCTGTATGCCCAATGGCCGACGGACAAAAGCGTTGACCTATATTCGGTCAACGTACCACTCGTCGAGGGCGTCGACGAACGAAAAACGCTATGGACCGGAATGTTACAAAATTATTGGGGCGAATCGACTGTCTGTTTCGAAGAAGTTGAGGGAAGCATCGGCGACGAGGAAGAAGAAGAGGAGAGGATAAGGGAGGGAGAAGAAGCAAGAGCAAATGGCGACAGTGATGAGACAAGTCAGACCCGGTATCCACACAGACATTTCAAATGGGCTCCGAAGTTTGCGGATGTTTATAAAAGTGTTGAGGAGTCGCCGCCAGGGAATGACGGATGGGCGGTGAAAGAGGGCTTCACAAGGTAAGTTTAAACACAGGTCCCTTTTGCATCGACGGCGTCAGTGGCCATCCTTATACACGAGCCTAACTGATGATGCAGTGTAACACCAATGAAAGCAAATTTCTTTCATACCGAAACACATCTACATGGAGAGGAGTTAAAATTGTGAGTTGAGCCTACTACGTTACATTTTGGTTTTAGACGGGGGTGGCAGCATTATAGACAGCTAGAGCTTGCATAGCCGCATAACCGGTCCGTCAGATAGACAAAACCTCATCATCTTCTAGACCACATGAAAGAGGTGAGCCGCGGTGAAGAGGCTGTCGAGTATTCTACAGATGTCGAATGCTTGCGATTTGCGTGCTTCCTTGATCGCCGTTCTCATGTTATCTTCTTCAGGGATGAATCGGATTCCTCAGCAATGGCAATGTCTACATCGACTTTGATATACCGACCAAAGCAACATTTCTACGCCTTGGTTGCCTACGAGGACCCCTATGTCCAACCCCTTATACTATCTGCCCTGAAGAAGTTCTTTTCCCCTGAGTCATACACTTTACTTTCGACTCCTGATTCAGTGGCTCAGGGTGAAACCATACCGCTGAGCAAGCTATTACCAGGAAACAGCAGTAGCCCTGTTCTACAGATTACACCTTACGAAGCCATCGACTGGGATTATGTAGACTCGCATGCAGAGACATGTATAGTAAATAGCTACATGTTGCGCAAGGCGCTGATACGGAAGCATTACCTATCGGCAACTGTTGAGCAATGGGTAGCTAAGCGCCCCGAGTCAGTATTAAAGACTCACGTCAAAAGGAGCGAGGCATTCGAGCTAGACTACGCCGAGTTTTTAGACGACGCCCTCATTGAGGCATTTGACTTACGTGCAAGTCTGGAGAAGAATGCAGAAAAGGGACCGGGCCACGAAATCGAATGGTGGATTCTCAAGCCCAGCATGAGTGATAGGGGACAGGGCATCCGGTTATTTAGTACGATGGAAGATTTACAAGGAATTTTTGACGAATGGGAAGAGAACCTACCGGATAGCGAGGATGAGGATGAAGAAGGTGATGACGCGGTCTCAAATCCCGACCCCGATTCCGAGAGGCGCAACGATATTACTACCTCGCATCTTCGTCACTTTGTGGCTCAGCCATACATACACCCACCACTCCTATTGCCCGGCGACAACCGTAAGTTTCACATTCGAACGTACGTCGCGTGCATTGGTAGATTGGACGTCTACGTGTACAAGGACATGTTGGCGCTATTTGCGGGCAAACCTTACACTGCGCCCACCACCAACACATCGACCGTCGACCTCGAGGCCCATCTGACCAACACATGTCTGCAGCGCTCAGTCGACGACGGCACAGTCCGAAGGTTCTGGGACCTGCCGCTTGAGCAGCACAAGAAGACAGACGTGTTCGACCAGATCTGCGAGGTGACGGGCGAGGTCTTCGAGGCGGCTGCGCGAGCCATGCAGATGCACTTCCGGCCTCTAGCCAACGCGTTCGAAATATTTGGGCTCGACTTCTTGGTCGATGCCGACGGCACCCCCTGGCTCCTCGAGGTTAACGCGTTCCCCGACTTCCGGCAGACGGGCGACGACCTCAAGGGCTTGGTGCAGGGTCTCTGGGAGGAGGTGCTTCGGCGTGCGGCGGTACCATTCTTGGGGTTTGGTGATGGTTCGGAAGTCGGTGCGGGAGCTGATGGGGGCGGAGAGGAGGAAAAGGAGAGGCTGGTGCTTGTTAGGAAGGTAGATTTGGGGAGGTAAGAGAAAATTAGGTAGAGTATAGATGGAAATATAGATGGGAGGTAGACATATACAAATAGAGTGCTCATCTCTGGCGTGAATGTATCTTGTTAGAGGTATGTACGTATTAGTATTGAGCATCTTGTAGACTTGGAGATGTAATAAGAATAATTAGAGTAAGATAAAGACTCTATACTTAGGTAACCTGTGGTAAATCTGAAGCATAGTTGCTATTTGCTATCAGTCACTCTTAATACCGTCACTATCCAAGCAAGGGATCTATAGCTATACTAGTTGCCCAGTCTCAAGTAGATATGTCTATAACCCTTCGTGTAACTACAGGTTTTGGTTTCTCACTAGATCTATGTTAGCGTCGTCATGCGGGTATCGTATGTATTACGAGGAGCGGGAGCACTCGAAGCTAGCTGCCGAGTCCTAGTGGCACATATATGCTCGCTCACGTAGCACGACGCGAGAAAGCTTGATCTACGGTGGCCTAGGGAGGGTGGAGATGTGTAAATTCTACGGCAGTTCGCCCTGTAGTGGAACGCATGTGAGTAGTTAGTTCTATACACTAAGCTGCTAGTTCGGTATTTGCTGACTATGACAAGCACGATAGGGAGGAGAGGCGAGAGGGTAGTATGATTATTGACGTATCTGTCCCCGGATCTAGGAGAAACCCCCGTGGGTACGACCAGTTAGGCTCCGTGTAAGTTACATAGCAGCTCTTGTAGATATTTAGATAGGTGGTCAGATATCCCTTGTGCTCACCCCCCACAACTGAAGAACTTGCTCACTGCAGACGTGCGATAGGAGAGGTAAGGAGATAGGAGATTCTGTGCATGGTGGCTATGCTGCTGATCTTATGGGCTGTCAATAGCTCTGACGACCGGATGGATATTGGCTACAGTAAGTAGGTAGTTTTGTCTTCTCTGATGAGCTGTGGCTACTAACCCGCTCAAAAGAGAAGAAACCCGTGTATTCGTATATATTTCCCCCCCGTGCAGTGAAGCTAAGCGGTGAGCTGCTCCTAGCCAACCTCATCCTCCTGGCGCGAAGCGAACTTAATTAGGATGTTGCATACTTACTGCCCAGAAAACAATTTTGAGGCTACAAAGCCAAGACGTATCATATACAAGCTTGTTAGTTCCTTTATACTTGGCCTTCTTGGTCCGTCAAAGCTTGTACCAAGGTTCCTCGATCAATAACCTAGATGCCCTCTTCGCCTCCCTAAAACATGCGATATATTACACTTCACTCACTAATATAGGCTAGGAGATGGCGTGCTTATAAGCTTGTATTCAATGTAGGTCTTTGAAGTGTGTGATGGAGCGATTCTAGTTTAATGAGCGCACGACGCAAAAAAAGACACATGACTCGTCAACTATTGAGCACTGCCACGCGATAATAACTTAACTACCTAGGTAGGTAGGCAGGCTAGGTGCAGCTTCAATCCCGACGCCGTGGTGAAGGAGCCAAGGAGATTTCAATATTTTCAAAGACTTCTTAAGGGGGAACATAATGCTATCTTGTGCGATTGTGTACAGCAGCACTGCCCCACGGATGTATGTTTTATGTCGGCACACTCTTCGTTCGTAGTGCGTTTCAAGATACACGTTTCTTGGTCTGGCCAGCGGTATATATAAATGAAAAGAGAAAAGTGTTAGGTAGTTGTATGGCGAAAATAAGAGGCACTTGAAGGTGCTGAACAACGACGCCATGATGGACGAAAGAACCCCGGTCTTGGCATGCTCTACACTGCATGGTACTTCCAGAACCATAGGTTAATCGCTGTGCCTCTGGTTTGCATATTTAATGCGGCAGTGGTATGGGACTTATATTAATGTTCTTTATATAGAGATATATTGCGACCTATCCCGCATACTATACGGAATAAACATGCTGAAAAGCAAGAGGCACACACACACATGTGTGTGTACCTGAATAGGTACCTCTCGGGGATAGGTACCTACTAACCTCATATTGAACCTAAAGCTGCTCCTCAAACCTGAGAAAACTGTTTAATATTTAAGTTTTGTATCTGTCGTATTCTTTTACCACAATTGTTTTACAAGGTGAAACGAATCATATGTTGATGATATGAGGAGGGATAAAGTTCGCAGCTGAGCCGCAATTCTACATTTAGGGGTCGATAAAGACGATATACCTTCATATATCGTTATACGTTAAAGGGATAAAAAATACATAAGTCGAAGGGAGGAGATGGCGTGAATGTTCAAGTAGGAGATAATTTTTTTCTCTTGATAACTATCGGTAGCTTGTAATCCCTCAACAATCCCATGTTAATCCCATGTAGAGCTTACTGGTACACACCGACAAAATATTCCTTGTCGTAGGGGGGGACACAGAGGATCGTTAGGATGTTCGGGCTTTTTTTACCGAAACTTTTTTTTTTTCGTCCGAAGATACGGTCCAACTATCGTAAACATTTCATGTTGGAAAGCGAGAATCTGCCTTGACAATGGCCCCATACGAACGGGATGAGGTCGATTATCGAAGATGCTATTCTATTTTTTTCAATTTCAGATCTAGCGTCCCGAGGATCGCTCGTAATAGCCGAAGCTATTATGCCGTATGGGGGTAAACAGCATGATGTAAGTTAAGGGCGCATTTTTATTAGCATTGATGCTATGATAAGTGCAATAAAAGAAAGCCGGGGCGCGGACTGGCGGAAACGCGTCGATAGCTTGCGATTTGCGCATCCGCCGTTCCCCGTATTTTCATATGCGGAAGCTTTTATACGAATTGGGTTTAATAAACTGTTACGCGCGCGCGCAAGCGTAGGTATGGGCTATAGTTTGTACCTGTTAATGCTGCTTTGGGAGTTATCTAAATTCTTTTCCCCCTTTTATTAATATGGCATATAGGGTCGAACCGACGGCCCACTCCGTCGTATCCCAAATCCAGGATTTTTGAAAGAAGAAAGGAAAAAAAAAAGAATATGATGTGAATTATAGGAGGAAGAGTTACACGAAGAAGAAGAAAATACAAAGGAAAGAAAAATGATGTTACTAAGAGCCCTGCACATGGCTGACTGCAAGCCACTCCATCCTCTTTTCCTCAATGGACAAATGAGGCTTTGACACAGACATTGGCAAACGCAGGGTAGTATTCTAGTTGGTCTGCTAACACAGTCAGAAACGGGAATGAGAAGAGATATTTTCCCAATGAGAGAGGTCCCCGACGTCCCACGTGGACGGGACATGCAGCATTGTGCTGTTGAATATGTGCCGCGCCTTACGTAGCATCCCTATCGTTATTATTAACTATTATTGGTGATCTATCTTTTTGGGCTTTTTCCTCCCGCGACAACGAGGCTGATATATGACTGGCTAGGCTGATTTGCTGGTGACGTTCGTTTCCCAGTTTAGTTTGAGACTTGGAGACCATACTACTACGTATAATGCATTATATTGCTTACCAGGTTGGTTGGTTCAGTCTTAGGTTTTTTGGGGGTGGATGGTTGATAATGATAATAATGATAATGACGAACGATGAGGGTTATTATGTTATATGCTGCAATACCCGGCGAAGAAAGTGCATATGCCGCTGTCCCTTAGAAGAGCTGGTTTTGGGGCATCTTGGCTGAACACACGAGGCATATTGCCAAGTATGGAGTACGTTGAAGTTATAAGTTGGGTCTATGGGGTAAGTCGATAGTCTGTACATAGTGTAATAAAATGAGGCCTAACCAAAGGTCAGACACTAATACATGATAGACGTAGACTCTAGGAGAGATCACATCACGACTTCTACTCGAAGATCAGGATGGAAGAACAAACAGGTTGAAGCCAAGAATAAACTAATACAGAATAGGAGGAGTGTTTGTATTGTACTGTTTAAAATGTCGACGTTTTCAGTGTTTGTTGGTCAGCCATATGCAGTAAGAAGCCGCAAACTCGAGTACATACTGACTTATATAAAATAAGTACCCGAACCCCTAAAGTTCAAGGTTATGGATATGACGTCCTCCTTCCTAAGTATATTACTTTGTTATTACTTTGTTACACAACGAGACTCAACCTCGTGGGTCTCTACATAAAGACCAACTAAGTTCCCATTTTCTTTCAAAGAAAATATTATGAATTCTAGACCCCAACTTTTCTCCTGAGTGAGGCAAAAAAAAAGCATACATAACCTGTTCTACCCATACGAATTCAGCTGGATCGAGATGGAGAGAAGATATGGATCCGAAAAAGATACGGGCCTCCGATCGTTGTTGAGGGTTTCGCTTCCAAGAGCACAGCCTCCTTGCCAAGTCTTATCTCTGATCCCTCTAATTCGCCGAATGCTGCGTTGACTTACCCTGACGAGTAATAACCGACGGTACCACGGTGCCACGGTCCATTTGCATATGCACGTACCATGGGTATTTCATATACGTATCTAGGTTGTTTGTACTTCCACCAAGAACTTTGAACCTTTTTTTTTTTTTTTTTTTTTTTTTTTTTTTTGAGAAAAGATTCACTGAAACATCGCCGAAAACTANTTTTTTTTTTTTTTTTTTTTTTTTTTTTTTTATCGAAGAAAAACGAGCGGGTATGATACGACGATCAGGCCTTCTTCTTTTTTTTTTCTTTCCCTTTTTTTTTCTTGTAATTTACCCTAGCTTACCAAGACCGACCACGCTGTTCAGGTTTTGTTGTGCCAAGTGACAATTAAAACAATGCTAGAGAATTCTTGTCATGCTGATTGATGATGCTGATACTAACGAGAACCTTGGCGAATATTGAATATCATGTTTTTAATACATTCAATAGGCTAGATGCTTATATTAGTAGGTACCTTAGTATTGATGACTTTTCCGATTTCTTTATACAATCACGGAAGGTTCAGGTTCAATACTGCTACCGTCCGTCAAAATGTCTCGAACGGATAAGCATAAAAGGTACCTAACCTTCTGTACATACCCGCATATATAGGTACATGACCAATAAAGTTAGCAATTGGCTAGATGTGATTTGCCTTGAAGCTGGGGCAGCGACTTACAAAACCCTTTAGGAGTAACTTGCGTGCGTGGCACAGGAAACTTGTAAAGACTTCTTAATTAGCGCGTTTCGGCCCTGCAACTTAAGTCGTGATTATGTACCTATCAGACCCTTGAATTGTATCGTAACACTTGCTTGCACTTGGTACCTTAGCTCCATAGATCCTAGCTTATTTTCTATCGTACTACCTACATGCAGTTAGTATCCTTAGGTAGACCTATCTAGCGTGTAGGTAGGCACTGCGTACTGCAGGTGTGCATGGAGGTAGGTACGGTATGCGATATTGTATGTACATACACATACCTACATACATACATTTCTCCATTGATTCAATTCAAATGCACTTGCACTTTTGTTGCTCCCTCCCTCAATTCTATCCAACTTTCTACTCTCCTTTTTTTTCGGTAGGTTGGATTGTCAAAGATCCTAACCAAAAAATCTACCTCGTCGTCTTGATAGTTATTTTGTTTTTCTTTGTTCATTAACTATTTTTTTAATTCCCTGGAGCTTGGCCCCGTCGTACAAAAAAGGGTACGCCCTTGAGACCCGTGTGTTACAAACAAAATTGGCCTCCTCAACGCCGTACCTCTGGTGATCGTTCGTCACCTAGGATTGGATATATTGCCTTAGTACTTCTAGCTTTACTTCTTGCCCATTCGAGGAGGATATAACTCTAAACAAGTACTAGTCTACACAGCCTCAATTCCAATACCCTTTCAATAGGTGCATATTGCGGCTTTCGCACGTTCTTAAGGTGCTACTCGTCAGATATTTGGGGCCTCGTTTACCTCTTACGACCAAAACCCCATACCAAAGGGACCGCATAGTTTATAGCTCTTATAATTCTTGCGAGACATTCATATTTTACCCCCCAGTCGCCCGCCACCGACCCTCTCGACCTCTGACCCTCGCCCCGTCGATTGTTGGCCACTACCGATCAAATCCCCTAGTGGTTCTGAAAGTAACTACCTAGGCGGCCTAGACACGTCCCGTTGTTTCGCCTCTACCGATTCCCCAAACCAGAGATCTTGTTGTGTGGTCGGCCACTCGGTTATCACCACGCCCGAAGCCGAAGGAACAAGTAAACAGACACGACGGATACGTGCGCTATACGGAATACTTCGCTGCGCCTCACTCAAGCGGAGACGTACCGACTCTACTCTCCTTAAGGTTACGAACTTGATAGATAACCATATCCCTTGGAACCTGGGGACGTCAATTGTCTAGATTATCCTTTTCCTCAGCAATTCTGCATCGCCGATCTTGCATTCGATCGATGGCTAGTGTGCAGACATTTTGACCCTATACTTGGATCATAGCCTCTTGTCGCAAGGCTGTTCAGATTTAACAACTTCTTCGACACGATACCTCCACTAACATATGCGACAATGGCCGACCCTAGCAAGGACAATTCCCAGGGGACTCCCCGTAGGGCGAGAGCGTAAGTCAACTTTAGTCAGATGGAACGCCGGATCGTTTTGATTTACACGGTTTCATTGTTATCCTAACTCTGTCTTCTAGGCCTACTATTACAATTGACACGACGAATGATACCGAACCCACGACGGCCACTTCTCACCAATCACCCGTATCTCCTCACGACGAGCCTGTAAGTCCGACTGCGTTGACAGCGAGCTTTGCATCATCTGAAAGGACTGCTGCTCCCTTAACGTCGCAGCCATCAACCGTGAGCTCTAGGGGAGAAGCGCGGCAAACCCATTCGTTTGATAGTGCTAGGGATAGTAGGCCGACTAGCCCACATAATGTTTCTAGTCCTGTTACCGCGAGAGCAAACGAGAAGGGCCAGGCTTTCCTCTCCGTCCCGGAGAATCATCACCGCTCGAGGCAAAATTCCGTCGATAGTGAAGATGGTTCGCGGTCAATTACTTCCTCCCAAGGTGAGACGGTCACCGGCACGGCATCATGGCAAGGCGAGAAGAGCGCGGCATCAAAGCACTCGTTTGACAACGAGAAGATTATGAAGGACGATGATGCCTTGAAACCGGATCAAGGCAAGGAGGCCGATTTTGAAGTGGAGAACAACCCTTTTGCATACAGCCCTGGTCAACTCACCAAAATGTTCAACCCGAAAAGCTTATCTGCATATTACAAGCTTGGCGGCCTGACTGGGATAGAAAAGGGGCTTCGTACTAACCGTGATACTGGATTAAGCCCCGACGAAAAGCACTTAGAAGGGCAAGTCACATTTGAAGAGGCGACAAGCCGTTCCTCTAAGCCAGCTAAAGATACCTCGGAGACTCCACAGGCACCGGCCGTCCACTCGGAAGCTGGTCGGGGACATGGATCCGACGAGCACTTTATCGACAGGAAACGAGTTTACGGAGACAACCGAATCCCCGAGAAGAAAGGCAAGAGCTTTCTGGAATTGGTATGGATTACTTATAATGACAAGGTTTTGATTCTACTTTCCATTGCCGCCGTAGTATCGCTTGCCGTCGGTCTATACCAGACGTTTGGTGGCGAGCACGAGAATGGAGAACCATCCGTCGAATGGATCGAAGGTGTAGCTATCATTGTGGCCATTGTTATAGTGGTATTAGTTGGTTCTTTGAACGATTGGCAGAAGGAAAGACAATTCGCGAAATTGAACCGGAAGAAGCAAGACCGGTTGGTCAAGGTTGTCAGGGCGGGTAAGACTGTTGAGATATCTATCTTCGACCTCATGGCTGGCGACGTCGTTCACTTGGAACCTGGTGATCTTATTCCCGTTGACGGTATCCTTATCCAGGGCTTCAATGTCAAATGTGACGAATCCCAAGCAACTGGTGAGTCCGATATCATACGCAAAAGGCCGGGCGATGAAGTATTCGCCGCTATCGAGAATGGTGAGGATACGAGGAAACTAGACCCTTTCATTCAGTCCGGAGGAAGAGTAATGGAAGGTGTGGGAACTTTTTTGGCTACATCTACTGGTATCTACTCGAGTTACGGCAAAACGATGATGTCCCTGAACGAAGATCCCGAGATTACACCCCTTCAGTCTAAGCTCAACGTTATTGCTGAGTACATCGCGAAACTTGGAGGTGCCGCCGGTCTGCTCTTGTTCATCGTGCTATTCATCTTGTTCCTAGTTCGCGTCCCGTCAAACGATAGCATGACGCCATCTCAGAAAGGTCAAGAATTCATCGAGATTTTCATCGTTGTGGTTACCATTATCGTTGTTGCGGTGCCGGAAGGTTTGCCTCTTGCTGTCACATTGGCACTGGCCTTTGCTACGAACCGTATGATCAAGGACAACAACCTAGTGCGTCACTTGAAAGCTTGCGAGGTTATGGGAAATGCGACAACGATTTGCTCCGACAAGACTGGTACCTTAACTCAAAACAAAATGACGGTAGTTGCTGGGACGATCAGTACCACTCATCGATTCGGAAGCGGGCCATCTGAAAAAGGACAAGAACTTTCGGAGAAGGAATTTGGTAGCACTCTCAGCAAGGCGACCCAAGAGATTTTGCTCAAGTCTATCTCACTCAATTCGACAGCTTTTGAAGGCGAAGTGGATGGTGTGAAAACCTTCATCGGATCTAAAACTGAGACGGCGCTATTGGAATATGCTAAAGCCTATCTTGGTATGGGACCAGTAAGCGAGGAACGATCGAACGCAAAGATAATCCAGGCTATTCCGTTTGACTCTGGCCGAAAGTGTATGGGTGTGGTTGTTCAGCTTGAGAACGGCGGTGCTCGTTTATACGTCAAGGGTGCGTCCGAAATCGTGCTTGGGAAGTGTTCGTCAATTCTTCGTAACCCTACCCAGGACGCATCGAGTGCCCCTATCACTATGGATGATGTCGAAACTGTCAAGACTCTCATCGAGGACTACGCGTCTAGGTCTTTGCGAACTATCGGAATTGTATACCGCGATTTTGAGAAATGGCCACCACGAAATGCTAGACGCGCCGAAGGCGGCCAGAACGAAGTGATATTCGAGGATGTTTTCAAGAACATGACATTCATTGGTATGGTCGGTATCCAAGATCCTCTCCGCGACGGAGTCCCCGATGCGGTTAAGCAATGTCAGAGAGCTGGTGTAATAGTTCGCATGGTTACTGGTGACAACAAACTCACGGCTCAAGCTATCGCAAAGGAGTGTGGCATATTACAGCCAGATGGGTTGGTGATGGAAGGACCAGAGTTCCGCAATCTTAGCAAATACCAGCAAAACGAAATCATCCCTCGCCTCCGTGTGCTTGCGCGCTCAAGCCCCGAAGATAAACGTATTCTTGTGCGTCGTCTGAAAGACATGGGCGAGACTGTTGCTGTTACTGGAGACGGAACGAACGATGCGCCGGCCCTGAAGCTTGCTGACGTTGGATTTTCCATGGGTATTGCTGGTACTGAAGTGGCCAAAGAGGCGTCTGCTATCATCCTTATGGATGATAACTTCAACAGTATCGTGAAGGCCCTGAAATGGGGCCGAGCTGTCAACGATGCCGTCAAACGTTTCCTCCAGTTCCAGCTTACCGTCAACGTTACCGCCGTTGTATTGACTTTCGTCACGGCTGTCTCTAGTAGTGACGAGGGCTCTGTGCTAACAGCAGTTCAACTTCTTTGGGTTAACTTGATTATGGACACTCTTGCAGCGCTTGCCCTTGCTACCGACCCGCCTCAGGACAGTTGTTTGGATCGAAAACCAGAGCCCCGAGGTGCCAGCATTATCTCGATTACGATGTGGAAAATGATTCTCGGCCAAGCTATTTACCAGTTAGCAATCACTTTCATCCTTTATTACGGCGCGATCTCTATTGGTGTAGTCGGAGAAGGCGAATGGCAATACCCGCAACGCGACACTCTTGTTTTCAACACCTTCGTATGGATGCAGATCTTTAACCAATGGAAGTAAGTAATACATTCGTGAAGTAAAAAATTGTGTGAATTACGCTAACAGTATGAACAGCAATCGACGCTTGGACAATCATTTCAATATCTTCGAGGGCCTATTGCAGAATTGGTACTTCATTGTAATCAACTTGGTTGTGTCTGGTGTTCAAGTCCTCATCATCTTTGTTGGTGGAGCTCCCTTTAGTATATCTGGATCCAGCCCAACACAGACCGGTCCTGAATGGGCATGTGCGATCGTGCTTGGTGTCCTTTCCATTCCCATTGGTATGGTGATTCGCCTGATCCCCGATGAGCTCATCAGCAAATGTATCCCCAACGTCCTCAAGAAGAAGCGGGGCATTCCTGGATTGACAATCTCGGACGAAGAGCGTTTCAACGAGTATCCCGAGGTTCTTGCTGATGTTAGAGACGAGCTTGCATTCTTGAAGAAGCTCAAGGGCGGTCGTTTGAACAACTTGAAATTCGCCGTCAGACAGACCCGAGACAACTTGATCTCGAAGACGAGGAGCCCGTCTCATTCACGATCTAATTCGATGAGGGCACCGCAAACCCCAACTCGCGAGGATAGTTTCAGCGCTCCCTCTCCAGCACCTACTCCGGATTCTCGGAAGCGGTCTAGGTCGATAAGATCACGATCTAATTCAGCCCTAGGAGCTCCTACGGTTATGGCAGGCATTATCGCAGGCAGTGTAGCAGCTGGATGGTCACCGATAGAGAGGACTGGGGACCGCGATTTCCCACCAACCCGTCCGACACCTTCACCACTATCTAGTCGTGAACACAGTGAATTGGAACCAGCGCCTGTCCTGACAGAGGAGCCAATGTCAATCGAGGAGTCTGGCCCTTCTAATGTACCTCAACTTAGCGTTCCGCAACCACCCCAAAAGCAAAAATCTGTTTCTTAGGCGGCATGAACGAAGTTTTGGTTTAGATTACCCTATGTCAATCTCGCCCGATACTATGTTATCTGGAGATGAACGAGAACATGCACACAGAAAAGCGAGTGAAGTATATTAGAATACAACTCGTATATAATATTAATCTATGCCCCGTGGCCAAGGTCAACCAGGACAGGGTCTGCGAAAAAAGACTGTCTACCGGGGATCACCGTGACAAGTATGGCTATGGCGGGCCACAGACGTCAATAAGCACTCCTCACTGGAATGCGTAATTGGTGGCTCGCAATTCCCGATTTGTGTGCTACCGGGACAAGAGGGTTACGGATATTATAGTTGAGTGAATTAGAATGATGGTGCTAGGGTAAAAGGGTCTTGGAAAGGAGTTGGGCAACCTTCACGTTGAGATTCTTTATGCAGTATTGAGCTTCTAGGCCAAGGGATACAAATATTAAACATTTATAGATAAACGTCGGCGTCTGGTGTGAGTACGATTTGGTAGAAGCGTGTTTTCTTTTATGTGTGTTGGTTAAAGGATTGGATCGAAGCCATAGATATCAAAAATGTCGTGTAGTAAAGCGGAGGTGAAGAAGTAGCAACGAAAAGTACGTACACTTTACCCTGGTAGTTAGAGATTATATGGAGATGAATCATAAGCGAGTTTAATGATGGTGACTACTAGGTCCGTTAAGAGGTGATTAAATGTGACAACAATACCTAACCTAACCTAGGTACCGAAGACATCTTGAAGCTAACAACTCGATCGCATTGTTTACACCGAGAACCTTCGTTAGACATAGTCGGGAGTTGTAGAGCTTGCAATACGGACGTATCTACGTACGTAGAGACAAGTCTGATACACTACTAGCGGTTAACAGACCCCATGCGAGTATATGGGTAAGTAGGTGGAATATCTACAGCCTGTTCTCTCTCTCTCTCTCTCTCTCTCTCTCTCTCTCTCTCTCTCTCTCTACTCTTTCTTCTCCAGCTGACCATTGCATGGTACCTACATCTAGAGCATTCCCTTCGCGTTCAAAAGCGGGAGAGCCTCCCCAGCCTTGTCCCAGGCAGGCTGGCTGTTAAGCAGGTAAGCGAAAGCTACTTACCTACGCAACCATGATATATAGCTTAGCTGCCTTAGATACCTAGGTACCTAGGTAGACCGAGTTGTGATAACGATGGTGGGAGGGGGGGCCGAATTCAGCTTTTTCGGTGGCCGGTTTGTTTGGGAGGGAGTTTGATTCGCTCGGAGTTGAGGTGGTACAGCCTTTTATATATTGTTATAGGATTCTCTCGAGGTAGTTATGTATTGTATTTGTGGTGGTGGTGGTGGTGGTGGTTGTTACTCAAGGTTAGGTAGGTTATGTAGGTAAGTAGGTAGGTAGGTAAGGTAGTTGTGGCAAACAGGGCGTCTTCAAGAGAGAAAGAGTTGCAGTTGCAATTGCAGGTAGGCATACACACCCCTTTTTTTTCTTCTCGATTCACCGAGCTGGGTCCTATAAGAATCCCGCAAGCCTGAGTAATTTTCTTATTTCAATTGGTACGATAGGTTCCTTGAGATATCAGGTTACCTACCTAGGTTGCCGACAGCTTGGTGCCCGGTGCCCCGGCCTTGGGGCTCCAGCTTTCTGGCAAATGTGCTTGCAGCAATTCTTTTCCTCTTTATCGTTGCTAGAGAATCCGAGAGCGAAAGGAAGAGAAGAAGAGGCAGGGGTGGATGGGGATTGGATTCCTCAGGTTAGGTTAGGTACGTTAGATGCGCATGCGTTACCGTCGCACGACATGAGTCACGACGCAGCTGTCACGGTTGATCTGGAGCTTTGTTCTCGTTGGTCGCCGTGCGGAATTCGACCCGGGTTGCCTTGCCTTGCCTTGCCTTGGTTCAAGTACCTTGATGAGCGTATAGCTATAGCTGGAAGACAACGTCTAACGAATTTAAATACGAATAATCAAGGCTATCTTAGGTACTTATTGTCTTATTATGATACTTGTATGATATTTGAAAGACGAGTATGTATGGACGGGTGTCTACGTTTCGGAGAATACGGGAGTCCTAGGAAGACCAATAAGGCGGAACGTGCATTTGATATATAATATATTGGACAATTAGGGGGGGGGGGGGCTGCGCACAGCCTCTGCGTTGTGTGACGGCGAGCAGGCTCTTTATATGTCAGGTAGCAATACGTGAAGTAATTATAAATCATGCGACGGTAACCACTTGTTCGGAGGAATTGGGCCTCTTAGATGTAGGGAGATTTGAACGGTTGTGGTTGACCTCCAGTTAAGAAAGGGGGAGTTTTTGGTTCTTGATACTTGATACTTGATATAATTGATTCGACTCAAGTATGCGATATTTCTGATAAATGCATAGCATGAGAGTTACAATGGCGTGTCACACATTGAACGATAACTTCCATTGAGACTACAACAAACAGACAAAATTATCACTTAATTCCCAAGTTAAGTTTTCTGTCCTTCGATGGAGATTAGTTGGTACGAGCGAAATTGGCAGTTAGGAGATAGGTATTTGTGTACTTTGTCCCATTTAGTCAAGTTATGATGGTGAGGGGAGTATATTATGTTGTATTGACTGACTACCTATCAGCTAATCCAGGCAGGAAATCCAAATACAAGGTGATACTTTTCATGACAACTTAAAAAGCGCGAATTAGGATTAGGCACCAACTATCGATTTTCCCTAGTGGTGTCAGACTGAGTCAGGCCTTGGGTACCCAGATATGGATAGATCATGACGGTATCATAGTTTCTAGGAACTTTATACTTTGAAGACTATGAAAAAAGGAGACAACCCGGGCTTAACTATTACAATGATTGATGAT
Organism: Daldinia sp. EC12; assembly: GCA_002120325.1. Lineage (NCBI taxonomy): Eukaryota > Fungi > Ascomycota > Sordariomycetes > Xylariales > Hypoxylaceae > Daldinia > Daldinia sp. EC12. The sequence continues at coordinate 261,404 of KZ112966.1, forward strand.
GAATTTTCGGATAGGAATCACGTTAAGCGACTATGAATTTGAAGTGTTAAGTTCTTCTGTTTGTTGTGATATACTTGGACGTTCGATGCGGGTGTTGGATGACAACTATGGATGATGGATGTTATTAGATAACTACCTGGGTAGTTACAATTTATCCTGGTTAGGTTTTGAAGCGATGGCATGTTGACGACTAGCTTCATAAGGTAAATTGAGATTGTGGGGTAGCATATCTGCTGATTTCCCTACCACGTGGCGCTCGTTTGTTCCTCTATCAATTTTTTATATTATTATCATGATTGTTTTATTATTATTATTTATTTATTATTGTTATTTTTGCGTTTATAGAATTATCTTCCCTCGAGATGACCTCGCCTTCTGTCTTCTGATTACGGCCAGTTGAAGAAACTTCCCAATTAGGCAACTCGCAGAAACTGGGAGTTTTTTGGGGGTATTGGGTAAAGCGTCAAGTACAGCTAACAGCAAGAGTTGCTTGGCAAATTCGCACGGATTTTAAGGCAGAAACATAGAACCCCTAGATGAGTAAAAGGGAGAAAAAGAGAAAATGGCTGTGCGCGATGGATTGCGATACAGTACTAGTAATAAGAAAATATACTAATGTATTAACTAACAGGTAACCTTCGGTAAAGTAGGTAGATTTGCATCTGTGACGCTTCATCGCGGGGTTTTTTTTTTTTTTTTTTTTTTTTTTTTTTTTTTTTTTTTTTACAAATAGGTATGGTCCAGAACCATTTTGGTGGCGATCTTGAAGACTTATAAATAAGCGACATGTTTAGAATCTGCACAACGATATCCGTAATGTAGTACGGTATAATAAAACTATCATTATTATTTATTTTCCTATTTTATGATTGGATCCCTGGAGCGAAAATTTGAATTATATAATAGGCGGGATTCGGTATTAATAGATGAGATAGATGAGAGTTAGTTATCCGGAGTTGCGGGAACTTTGAAATCTTGGCATGCTTCGGGCTTTTATCGAAGGACTTGGAATTATTTGGTCAACGATTAATGGTCAATGGTACATCCTATAGGGTACCTATCTTTAACATTACCAGGTATATACCTAGTAGGTATATACCTTGGTAGATACCTACCTAGGTATGTTTCCCCCATCTTGCCGGGCCGTAAGAATGAATCGGATGAATATACGGCCTGCGGCTTTAAATGACTAAGATAGGATATGACTTCCTGAAGCGTGTCTTTTTTTGGAATTATGAGTATTATGAGTATGAGTATTGGTCTAGGTACCAAGGTTAGCCAAGGCAGTCAAAGTAAGTTGGATGATAGTAATCGTAATAATCGTAATAATCGTAATCGTGGATGACTAGTGGCCGAACAGAAAGAGACAGGGCCGAGTTTGCCCTGGGCAAACATTAGCACAAGTTTCGACCTTGTGGGCATCCTAGGAAATGCGGCAAACGACTAAGAACGAGTAGATAAATGATAGGATATGTATACCTAATCTAAGTACCTAACGTGTCGGCATGGTGAGAAAAGAGTAACAATGATAATAATTATAATTATGATTAGAAAAAAAAAAAAAACAAAAAAAAAAAAAAGGACGCTCTGGACTGGTGAGAAAGAAAAGAGACATAGAGAGAAAGATGGCCCCCCCCTCGTTCTCCCCTATCATGCTCTTTTACAATTAATATGGGTGGCACACTAGCCTATCAGGATCTTCGCTTAGTATTTGGACTTTATCGTTCTTGAGGTTTCAAATTCATCGTTTATTTTTCACCTTCTACTTCTTACTCATGGTGACTATCATCCTGTCGCATCTCTCTCTCTCTCTCTCTCTCTCTCTCTCTCTCTCTCTCTCTCTCTCTTTCTCTTTATTTTATTTTTACCGTGACTCTCTCTCTACCTTTTACCTATTACCTATCTAAACCTGCATTAATAATTATAAGAAGAAACTCCCCTACGTTTACTTTTTTGATCAAACAGAATTTCCCTCCTAAGATTTAACTTATGCGGGTCTTCTTGTAATAAACTCGTACCTAGACCAAAGTGATTGATTCCCTTACGAGATTCGGAAATTCCAAGCATCGCCCAATCCTTCATAGTGTTGTTACGTACGCCTTTGAGGTACGTATGTGATTTCCCTTGTTTTATTATTTTTATTATTACTACTACTGTTGCTACTACTGCTGCTACTACTTCTCCTGCAGCTTGCTACGGCTGCTACCTATTTCCAATTCCCTTCCGCTACCCGAATTCCTATGTAAATAACACCATACTCATACAATTCACATAACACACACAAGAAGACGCGTTGACCATCCCCGGCACCTATTTACCTATCTGGCTAGGATAGGTAGTTTCTCAAACCATATTTTCCTCCAAGGTTAAACTTGTCTCGTTTCCTCTTTCTCTTTTACTTCATCCCTTTCCCGCTAATTAATTTTTTTTTTTCGTCTCTCTCTCTCTTGTTCCCTCACCCCAAAGAGAATTTACGGAACCAAAAAATTTACTTCGTCATTCAACCGCGCAAAATTCCTGTTGATTGATTAATTATTAGGTACCAGTCGATGATCAACTAGGCTCGCTTAATTTTATTAAACCGTCTCATTAGACAAACCCGGATTCCGATTCGCCTATCTACTTCATCATACGCAATTGACTCTTTCTTATTCTGAGTTGCCGTCTTCTTTTTTTTTAAAAAAAAAATTCATCTCAATCACTCATCAATACATATATCCCAACGGCAACCCCTAGCAATCACGATGAAGTCAAAACGTCCTGTTGGCCGACCTCGTAAGAATTGGCCCGTAAAGGAGTCGGAACCTTCCAAAGTCAGAGTTGAAGTTGCGGATGATCAAGTCGTCGGCCATCTTAACGTGAGACCGCACGGTCACGCACGAAACGAGCTCGAAGAGCGGATCAACGACCTTAGCGATTCGTGGGAGACTGAGTCGCTTTTCGAAGATGTAATTGAAGACATCTCTGAGGATAAATTTATCAACGATGGTAATTAACTTATACACTTTTCTTTCTTCCCTCTTCCCTCTTCCCTCTTCCCTCCTCTTCCTCTTGCTAGTTACCCCCCACCCCCCTAGACTGTCTTTGCAATTTATTCTAACGTATTTTTAAGTTGACGCCGTCACGCCCGAAGAGGCTGTGCGCTACCGACAGCTGTTACGAGCAATTGGACCCCAAGAATTCTGCAAACGCACGGTTGACTCTGGTTCAATTACAGTCAAGAAGCTGCTGACGGCCTTTGGAATACGGCCACCCGCATTTCTCGAGGGTCTCCCTGACCATGCCTACTTTGGTCTACTCACTCTAGCCATGACGCGTGAGTTGGCTAAGCGTGCCAAGCTTCCCAATTATAACACAATTGACGATGCTGTGGCTCTGCTCAAATCATCCCGTAACATTGTCGTCTTGACCGGAGCTGGAATTTCCACCTCGCTCGGAATTCCCGATTTCCGTTCTAAAGAAACCGGTCTCTATTCTCAACTCGAGAAGCTCGGTTTGGGGATTAGCGACCCTCAAGAAGTCTTTAACATAGATATCTTCCGGGAAGACCCGACCATCTTCTACTCGGTGGCAAAGGACATTCTTCCCGACACCAAGGGATTGTATTCACCGACACACGCTTTCATCGCCAAACTTCAAGATCAAGACAAGCTACTAACGAACTACTCACAAAATATTGATAACATCGAAGCAAACGCGGGTATCAGACCGGATAAACTTGTCCAGTGCCACGGTTCCTTTGCAACTGCCACATGCCAGAAATGTGGTTATAAGGTCCAAGGCGACACTATCTTCGCCGACATCAAAGCCGGGAATATACCGCGATGCGAGAAGTGCATCGCTGCCCTCCGCAGTAATGGTTCGGTGAAGCGCAAGCGCTCCTACAACAAATCTACCAATAAGAAGACCCGACGTAGAAGCACGGACGACGATGACGACGACGATGGTCAATACGATATCCCCGCGGCCGGCGTCATGAAGCCCGACATTACTTTCTTCGGCGAGGAACTTCCGGATGAGTTTAGCCAACGCCTAGTTAAACACGATCGCGACCTCGTAGATCTGGTCATCGTGATCGGCACCTCACTCAAAGTTGCTCCCGTCTCCGAAGTCGTGCCTTACTTGCCGCCGCATATTCCGCAGATATATATCTCGCGCACGCCCGTTAGCCATATCAACTTCGATATCGACTTACTCGGCGACTGCGATGTTATCGTCGCAGAACTGTGCCGTCGCGCGGGTTGGAATCTTGAACATCCCATGTTGAAGCCCGATCAGAAGGTCGATATCAAGCTAGAAGACGGATACAAGAGTCGGCACGTCTTTACGGTGGTCAAGCCGGAGGAGGAATCACCAAATCCGGAACCGGAATCGAAACAGAAACCGAAACAAAAACAGAAACGGGAGGCGAAGTCATGAATGACGTCCTTTTTTTTCCAGAGTCTTGAGGCAATTCGCTGGCCTTAATTCATACATACAGTTACGACTAACTACTTGATTCTACTGACCACATTTGCGGTACGAGGATGGCATATTTCGGGGACGACATCTATTCTTTAGCAGCAAGGCGTTATGGACTTTTCTTCCCTCACCCAAGTTTCTCTCTCTCTCTCTCTCTCTTTTTCTCCTTCCCCTGAAACGAGGATCGCTTCTAAGATTTCTATCGTTGAAGCCGTAACGGTGATAAATACTTTTCCGTGCGAAGTCTGGTCGATGGCAACGAAGCATAACGTACACCGAAGTCTCCAGGAAACAGCAAGTAGAGCGGACGACGAGGGGGAGATCGCATGAAAGCACTCGAGTTTTACCCACGGTCTCACGGCATTATGCAGATCTTTCGAAAGGGAGGGCGGTGCATTGTCGAGTTTATATCTCGGCAAGGTCGAAGTTACCTATTATGCAATTTTCGCCATGGAGAGAGGATGGCGTCTTTTCCACGAAACGCTATAATTTCACGGCTTTTTAATTCACGTCACGAAGGTATTTACCCATTGGCGGCAAGGGTGAAGAGTGTTTTCAATGTGCTTTAGATATGGAGGGTAGGTAGGTAGGTAGACAAAGTAGTCGGCATGTTCATAGCATTGCGATGGCTTCTAGGTAATAAAAATTTACGACGATTCACATAAACAAACAGGCATACACTGTATTACTGTATCAACATAGATACGTGCTGCTGCCGCTGCTAATGCACTGTGAGATATGAGATACATGCTCATATTACCTATTACCGAGTAACAGTTCAACTATGACCGTTGAATGACCAAACTATTACTATATAGTCTACCTGTTATTCCCATTCGACGCAAATTATCTCAACAAGTTATTCCGACTATTGTTGAGTCTAGACCAAGCCACCTTTTTTATTTTTCCTTTTTCCTTTTTTTTTTCTTTCTCTTTTTTGGCTTTGCCGTAAGGCTTGCGGTGTCGGCCGTTAGGAGTAAGTAAACAAAGCCACGTCACGGGCGTTCTGCTATGATAGTTTGCTGAAACATAACCCGTCGTGGATCTGCGACATCAAACCCACATCTAGTCTTGGTCCATCTCGATCTGGTTCACGGTTTAGTCGCTAGCGATCGTCACTATTGATGGTAACTTGATAGTAACCCCAACTTGCTCCCTTACCTGTAATACCCCTTGAACAAGGAAATAAACTAGACCGACAGGACAGTCTTTTTTATTGTCTTGTATTGCGTTACCTGCAAGATCCAAGTATCTTGGACCACCACCACCAAATCTCGCATAACTCTCATTGAATGAGGAGGGAAGGACTAGTATAGAACTCTTCTAGGAAACCACCTGAAGAGAGAATGATGGGATACTTATTGTAGCAATATCCGCGTAGGACTCCCGTGAGGAGGGGGGAAGGGGGCAATGCATCGCATATGGAGGAGCGCACTGCAAGCCATTTGCTATGCTATGCTATGATTAGTCTGTCATATTCAATTGATCTATCACCAGCAGAGAAGTCTTCTGACTGGTCGGTATTGATACTACGCCGAGGTGGCTGGCCTAAGTGTTCTAGTTTGCTCACTTGAAGATACGGTACTTACGTGGCACGGGAGCAAAAGGTGAATTTGCGAACCTGGATGTTGATTGAATACCTACCTACCTAATTATCCCGAGAGCTGCAATAATAACATCTCAACTTATGATCAAGTAAGAAGTAGGGATTCGGTGACATGTACATCTCGGAGGATTCTCAAATGTATCTACTATTTATTTGTAGTTGCCACTCAGGTTTACGTTAGAGGGGAGTAAAGCGGCTATAGAGAGGGCATGAGACGCTCTTCACGTTTAATTAAATTCGCATTACGAATCTACCATCAATACTACGATTGCGGTAATTACGAGCCATAATACATACCAGACGAGTAAAACCTGTTCAAACATAAACACATGTCTTTCTGCACGAGGATACGATACTAATATCTCAGGACGACGTTTCTACGGTGCCTCTACTAAATCTTCGAGACCAATTTTGAATCGCATGGACGTAATACTGCATTAAAGCCTCTGAAGGAGATCAATTATCCGGGTATCCGCGCCGACATATCTAATTACGGGGTTTACATATAGGTCTGAATACTACATAGATGACCAACTCAACACAAACTTCAATACACCTCTCTAAACAGCGTGCGGGTGGCATGAACTATATCCCCGTATGACTTGCCTATAGCAAACTCTCGTACTTATCCAAGCCCGACCCTTGGGTTTGCTGCTGCGGTTGTTGTGGTTGCGGGGTAGATTGGCTTGGTGCCATGGGTTTTATGCCGCCCATCATACTGCTCATGCTGTTCATATTCCTATTCATACCGCCTACTCCCGAGTTTATCATACTGTTCATGCTTCCGGGTGGTTGAGATATGCTCCCGAAACTACTGGAGGGTTGACCGAACGATGACAACGTCGAACTCTGTCTCTGGGAACCTCCTGGTGGTGGAGGTAAGCTGAACCCTGACGGCGTACTGCTTCCGCTGGACGGCGGTGGAGGGAGAGAAAATGAAGACGATTGGCTCAGAGTGGGTTTGGATTGGCCAAGGTTTAAATTCGACATCCCTGTAGCAACGTTGCCGAAAGATGAAGTTGATGGAGACATGGGGTTAGTCGAACTCGAAGCCCAAGGATTGGGTGCCGCTGCCGCTGAGGTGGACCAGTTGACCGTGGTGGGAGGGTTCTGTGTTACAGGAGGTGTAGGCTTCACTGTATTGCCCATAGTGGGTTGTAAAGGTTGAGAAAATTGAGTAGATGAAGGAGTCAGAGTACCGAATGAATTAAGATCCGGAGTAACTGTTCGGAAAGGAGGCTGGGATTTGGTGGCTCCGAAATGACTAGGTCTAGTGCTAGTACTAGAGGTAGGGCTTGGTGTCGACCAAGAAAACTGCGGCGACTTGATCGGTGGCGAGGTTACTATTGATGCTGCCGCTGGGGCAGTGTCCCAGCCCGCATCCATCGGGCTGCTCGTGTTCGGACTTGGACCCGATTTCCCTTTCACTAGTCGTTCGAAATCGTCTTCCGTGGCTCCGTTGCTAGAATCAAAAGTCGTTCCGCTAACACCTCCAAATCCTATGAAATCGTCAGTAGGAGTTGCTGCCCTCCCTCCTCCATTCACAACGGAAAGCTCCTGTAACTTCTTTATTTGCTCATCCTCGACCTTCCTCGAAAGCGACTTGATCAAATTCATAAATGCTTGAAATTGTTTGAGATCTAAGAGGGGTCCTAAACTCATACTCCATAGGATGGGTAAAATGTCCATAGCTACGAAGTCGGCGTCTGCATTATCGCCCACAACGCGCAACACATCCAAGGCAGCCATCATGACTGCAGGCTCCTTGGTTTTGATGGCTTTAATGAGCGGGACAATCTTTTCCTGCATGGTGTACTTGTCCAGAGCACTGGACGAAGATGTCTTTCTCTTCTCGGGGCTGATTCCATCAAGTCCATCGTCTGCCGATGACGATTCATTTGAGCCGCCGCAAAGGACAACGAAGGCGCGGCATCCGCGGACTTTGATGGCTAAGCTGTTGGTTTTGCTGAAGACAGCAGCGATGATGGGGAACAGCTCATTTTTGATAGTACTGAAGTCTAAAATCGGTAATATGACAGGCAGGCCACGTAGAGCGGCATCGATGAGCGAAGGCGTCGGAGACTCAATGGCCACTAAAACAATTGGGAGGACATCTGGGTAACGAGTTAGCTTGAAACTGAATGTATACTTTAAATGCATATGTAAGTGGTGGTACGGCGATAGTCTCAAGCCTTTACTGCACATCACATAACTCTTCGTGGGTAGTGAACCGTGCTTAATGACTCAAGCATCAATGCTATGGAGAATATCGGCGTATATCGGTCAAGTATGAAATGTGGTAGAGAAAAATGAAACTTACCATCTTTGAACTCTTTACCAGAAGAGTTCTCAGCTATCAGACGTAGATTTTCTAAGACCACCATCAACCCAGCGTCCCTAGGCGGATCCTTTTCTTGCAATTGTTTAGCATTTACGACGAAGATCTCTTTAATCCTCGGTCGTATCCTTTCCGAGAACGCTCGCCTCGACGTTGGTAACAGATCCATAATCTTGAAGACATTTTGGAGGATGAGAGACAACAAGTCCTTGTCTTTAAGTTCTTCTAACAGTGCTGGTAGGACTTTCTTCTCCATGACTGACTTGGGGAAGGACGGTAGAACTTTGTTGAGACCTCTCATGAACTGAGCTTTCTCATTCGGAGTTTTAGCTGGGAAAGCGTCGAGGAAGCGGATAGTTGAAACGAGAATGTTGTCAAAATACTCGCTCTCCTGAAATTCTCGGGCTGTCATGCGTTGCGCGGGACGCCGTGTAATTAATCGGGGTAGTACGTGGGCCGAGAGGTCCCTTGGTATGGGCCTTTTAGACAGGAAGCCATTCCCGGATGAAGGCACTGTTGAGGACGATGTGAACAACCTCTTATATGCAGATATACTCCCACTGCTTTCTATGGGAGATTTATGGGGTGAGTTATATAGTGCGACACATAAAAGGCCCAATGAGAACATGTCAGCCGAGGTGGTGAGATTATTATCGAGAACAAAATCGGGGGAAGTGTAATCAAGATTGATTTGGACATATTTCGGTAGCCTGGGGTCTAAGTTGAGAACTTCTGAAAGGCTGATAGGCTGAACCGACGTTGGCTTTGACGAGCCCTCTGGCGGACTACAGAAAGAAAGCCCACTAACTTTCCAATCGGACTGTCGATTAGTTAGTAAGGCATGTATGTCTTGAAGATAGTTTTATAGTGAAGCACAACAATGACTTCAGCCAGAGGAACCTAGGCAAGTCTTGAAAGACTATCCTCGAAACCGATGAAGAGAGTCCAAACTGACCTTGGCATTAATTAGTACGGCATCCGGGGTGAGATTGGCGTGCACGAGCCCAGCATTCTCGTGCAGGAACTCCAAAGCCTTGCTAATCTGGAGTAACCCCTTTTGTACCTCGAGCTCGTCGATCTCTATATCCCGCCTCCGCCTGGTACCGTCCGAGTCTTCGGTGACATATCGACTCGACCGGCCCCCGACGCCGCCCGATCTCTCCTGATCATCCTTTTCTTGTAAGAGGTTTGCTAATGACGTAGTTACCGGCTCGGTGACAAACTGAAGACCTCCCCTAGTTTCCTCTACGGGCTCGACTAATTCCAGGATATTCGGGTGTCGTAGTCTAGCAAGCGACGAGGCTTCTTTCTTTAAGCGCTCCACCACCTCGTCTACAGAGCGCTTGAAAGCTGCAGCGCCCGACCGACCGAGTGAATTTCCATGCGACTCTATGGATTTCCTCTCGAAGACGAAGACGGAATACGTCTTGCCTGTGGATTTCTTCTTCGCATCGTATATCTTCCACGGACCGGCCGTGCAGGTTACGGTTTGAGAAATGGAGTAGTTGGAGTTGATGTGAGAGGTGAAGCTCTTCAGCGAGGAGAACATGGTTGGTGACGAGGTGTTATGCAACGGCTAGCGACCATCATATCGTAGCGTCGCGCAATGGGATAAACATTCGTCTGTAATCCCCTGCGCTCCCCAAATACCTAAAACCCAAACCCTCCCGGATGACGATCGTGTTATATATCTCCGGGTAATCGGCAATGAATTCGACGGTCGTATTAAATATAGGATGGACCCTTTACTATACTAGTTTGGATGGTTTGGGTGGGTTGGGTGATGGTGACTTGTTGACAATTGTTGAATTCACTTTCAAAATAAAAATGACGTACGGACGGTTGTAAGCTTGAGGCTAATTTTCGAGTTTAATAAATATGTACAGTTGTTATTCGATAAAGTTTATCAGCATGTGTAAATTTACAATCTACAATTTACAATCTACAAATTCAAATTCAAATGCCAAGCCTAAGCTCTTCCTGTCTTTGCTTGTCTAGTGTAACTCTCAGGGGTTCCCCTTGCTGTCTTCGGTGGCGGTGTGCTTATTTCTACAAGTAGATTCAACTGCATGCCTACTTCGTACGCCACATCCAAAGTACACAAGCCACAACATGCAAGTCGACAAAAAGCTTACTTGCGATTGGTCCCGTGTGGCCCGTTAGTGCATATTTCAGGGCGTACTTGTACCTACGCTAGACCCCTCCGAGATCGCTTTGCATTTCTTATCCTGTGGTCTTTTTTTTTTCTCTCCTTCCATTGAGTCGGGTCGGGTAGGGGGTTCGTTGTTAGCTCACTTGAGGTTATAAAGGGAAATTGGAGCTGATTTATATTAGTAACTTATCATTTGGGACCCGTCCATAGAGCATTGAGTCAAAGGGAGCGGGTTATTCTAATTGATCCCGTTTTTAAGCCATCCTATCTTCCTTTCACCTGTTCTATTCCTCTCATTTCCGTAGCATACCAGATCTGATTGAGAAATTGAACTCGAAAGTAGACCTGGGTTATTTTCGCCAATGCTTCGACAACTTCTTCCGCGGTGCGGGAGAGCTCTAAGAGCCCCCGCCTCGCGTACTCCCTATGCTCTACCAGCATTGCAACGCGCATCCAGATGGTATAGCATTCAGCCAGAGGCAGCCTCCGTGGCGAAACCCCTAGATATAGATCCAACGAAGTTATCTATCACCAAGACCCAGAACCCCAAAACTCCCAAGGACCCCTCGGAACTTGTCTTTGGAAGGGAATTTACCGGTATGTCTGGTTTCGCAAACCCTGCGGATCTCTCTCTCTCTCTCTCTCTCTATACAATATAACTTAGATAGACAATACGCTAACATGTGTCTTCGTTAACCCTCGCAGATCATATGTTGACGATCGAATGGACTAAGAACGACGGGTGGCTTACACCCACAATACAACCCTATCAGAACCTCTCTCTTGACCCCGCTACATGCGTCTTCCACTATGCTTTCGAGTGCTTCGAGGGCATGAAGGCGTACCGAGACAGCAAGGGCCAGATACGGCTGTTCCGCCCCGACAAGAACATGGAGCGCTTCAACAAATCCGCCGCCCGCATCGCTCTACCCACCTTCTCGCCTACCAGCTTAATCGACCTGATTGCCAAGTTCGTTAAGCTGGAGGAGCGCTTCATCCCCGACGGCCGCGGCTACTCGCTGTACCTGCGTCCGACGCTCATCGGCACCCAGAAGACCCTGGGCATCGGCGCGCCGGGCTCGGCTCTACTTTTCGTCATAGCGTCGCCCGTGGGTCCCTACTACCCCACCGGCTTCAAGGCCGTGTCGCTCGAGGCTACCGATTACGCCGTGCGAGCTTGGCCCGGCGGCGTGGGCGACAAGAAGCTCGGCGCTAACTATGCGCCCTGCATCGTGCCCCAGATGGAGGCGGCTTCCCGCGGCTTCCAGCAGAACCTCTGGCTGTTCGGCCCCGAGGAGTACGTGACCGAGGTCGGTACCATGAATCTGTTCGTGGCGATTCGCAATAAGGAGACGAACCAGAAGGAGCTTATCACCGCACCCTTGGACGGTACTATCCTAGGTGGCATTACGCGCGACTCCATTCTAAGTCTTGCGCGCGAGAAGCTCGCGCCCGACGGATGGTTGATCTCGGAGCGCAAGATCACGATGCCGCAGTTGTACGAAGCATCACTGGAGGGACGGTTGATTGAGGTTTTCGGCGCGGGTACGGCAGCCGTCGTCAGTCCCGTGCGAAAGATTAGCTGGAAGGGCAAGTTGGTGGACTGTGGACTAGCTGAGAACGAAGAGTCGGGCGAGGTTGCCAATAAGATGAAGACCTGGATAGAAGCTAGGCAATACGGAGACGAGGAGCACGAATGGAGTCACATATGTTAGAGAAAAAAAAAGAAAGCGAGTTCAGCAGCATTTTTTGTCCTGTCACACTAAATGTTCTATATCCGTATAGATGGCTATAGATCCGGCGCAACGGCGTACTTACCTGGCCTCTTAAGAAAATACCAATAAATTTTAAATCCAATTTGACCAGGGATTTGTTAAAGGTTGAGGTGCATTGAATGCTAGTATAGACGGGAATTACACAGCAGAAGATATTTAATTGTAGCTCGTAGGTAGCAAGCCCCCTCCCTTTCACCAGCTCGGGAGGCGATCCGTCTATGATGAGTTTCTCTAATCGAAAGCTTTCACCATCGCCAGTCGGGCGAGGGCGAAGACGAGGGCAACAAAGGGAAAAAAAAAAAAAAAAGGAAAAAAATCGGGATTTCATGTACAGATAGAGAGTTCTCGAACTAGTGTAGCACAGTTCCTTTCCCGTTTAATCGCACTCTATATGATAAGGGGGACCCCATCACTTCTTCTCGGGGTCCTCGAGGACACCCTCGGCTTCTAATCTCCGTCGCGCCTCTTCTAGAGCCCATGTTTGTATTCTGAAAAGTAGGCAATCATGTTAGCCAGTGCTATCGATTCGCTGCTAGGAATAGTCTTGAATAGAAGGAAACACAGAAAATAAACAGATTCCACAAGCAATGGGGCAATATAGCAGTTCGCCTTAGCTCCCCTTCTTCCCTTGTGTCTCATCCATTCGTTTAAGACTGAAAAGTGTAATAAACTCACGAGGTATCGGGCTTGAAGCCGTAGGCGACGGCAGCGAGAGCCAAGCTACCGCAGAAACCGTAGAAGAAAGGGGTTTCCCATCCTTCCTTCTGGTACTTCTCGCCGGGCTTGACGCCGAACAGCCAGCCGGTCGGGGGGTCGTATTGAGGGCCGTGAGAGGCCGGAGCGCGCGGGGTAGCCGAGAAAGGTCTGGTTGTGGTCTTTGAATTCTGCTGTAGGGCGCGTGTAGCCCGCACGGCGGCGTTTGGTCGGACGGCGGGCATGATCTTGATTTTTCTCGTTTGCTTTTTTTGATATGACTCGAGAGGTTCCCCCTCTTGTTTTTTTTTTTTTGTTTGGGACCTTGCTCCTGTTCTTCTACTCTTTTTCTTTCTCTTTTCCTATCCAATATTCGTAATACTTTCCCCAAGAGTAATCGTAGGTTTGTCTTAGGGGAGAGGGGATAGGTGAGGTAGGTTGGTGGCGTATGTTAAGGGACGTCGTGGTAGAGTGGAGATTGGTTCTTCGTTCTCAATGTTGAGATTCGATCGGTGAAGTCAGTTAGCAGTTTGAGCGACTTCTAAAGGTTAGCAGCCGAGCTCTAGCCAATCGATTAATCAATCATGGTGGGTCATACAAGTACTCACGTGATCTCTAACCGGGCACCCGGGAAAACCCTTCTAGTCTTTCGGCTTGGATAATTCCGATCTATTTATTCCCACTTCAACCCGAATTTTTTTTTATTCTTTATCAAAGCGTCAATGGCTTCTTTCTAATACCATACCCATGTGTCGACATCACATAGTCTGTTGTGGTTAGCCATTCAACAACCTCAAGTCAATCTCTTAGGTCAGCAGCTAGTGTAAGTATATTATATTTCATTTCTCACTCAATGCTTTCTGTATGATGATCCAAACTTCTAAGAACAGCCAACTGAACATCCATGTGGATTAAAATTCATCAAGCTCAACAGTCTGACTCATTAAGCATTTATATATCATTTGTTTGCCATCTCTAGCTTTGTTCTAGTGTTGCTAACTTGTATAGGTTGCCACCTGTGTTGGAACTTTTTACACCCAGACGTCATTGGACAGATGTCTTGATATTTACTAGGCTATATGAGGACTGGAAGCTTCTGAAGCTATCTATAATTCCTCATTGACAGCATAGAATAGGTAGGTGGCATGGTGTGTGGGAAATAGTGCAGGAAGTCATTCAAACAGCTTCGATACGTTGGTAGCCAGTATACTCTTCGATAGGTAGTTGAGTTGATAAATAAATCAAGTCTAGGTCAGCTTCTTTATGATAATTATGATTTACCTTGAATGTAAATAGTACTGTTCATATGAAACTAAATCCACTCAGAAGATTGACTAATGTCCTAGAGAGAGTAGTCAGGCCAGTTCCATCACTGTCAAAGGCGTCTACGAGCTAATAGCCCCCTCAAAGATAATCTTACGAAGTGTCTTTAATAATCTAGCTAATCTTGAGAGGTCGAGATAAATATACTATTATATATATATATATATCAAGCAATGATATATCACACAACCTTATCAAACGTAATAATACCCTCACTTCCATCCTCCAAAAACTCCATTTTTAGCTTATCCACCATCCCCTTAACACCGATTTCAAACTGAGCTCGAGCTAGCTGCCCGTTGAGCATGTTGGGCGTATTAAGGAAATCGATAACTACTGCCCAGAACTCCCCAGAGACATGGTGGAAATCGAACGTCATCTGCCACTCCATGTCGTCTCGGACTGCTCCAAGTTCCCCTTTCTTCTCTAGTGAGTCCTCGCTGGTCAGTTTTAGTGTGATGTTTTGATATGCCGGATGGGAGTAGACTCCAACATATTCCTCGAGAGGAAGTGCGTGAGGTAGCGGAGGGTCTGCGCGTTCCGGATATAACTCGTGAACAGCCGTCTCGGCGAGCTCGAGCTGGGTTTTGAGGACTTCTTTCCCCCTGTATATGAAAATTAGCCAACACGGATGCCTGACCCCTAAAAGAAGAGAAAGAAGAGCTTACCGACTAACCCAGTCAAACCGCTCCTCTTCCGGCACGCCCAACTTGTCATCAATCAATTTCCACGCTAGCTCCATACCCAACATGTTACTCGTCACCGCCGTATTCGCAAGCGTAACTACTCCGAACCCTAGATCCGGCAGGAAGTACACCTCGGCACCATACGCCTCCATGCCCCCACCATGCGTGAATATCCTCCACCCCTTATACGTGCTGAGCTCCCAGCCGAGCGCGTACGAAAGCGGGGCGTCGAAACTCAACTGCATCTCCGGTGGCAGCGCGATACGGGCTAGCTTCAGCTCGCGGTGCGCCTCGGGCGGTAATACCGGGCATCCGTTTTTGGTATCGTCATCATCGTCGCTGCTGTTGCTGCTGCTACTGCCGTCGCCGCGGATCAGACATCGGATCCATAGCGCGTAGTCCAGCACGTTGCTCACGATACCCCCTGCACCGCTCGCGAGCTCGAGGCTTGCGTACGGAACCTCGACGAACCCCTTCCCCTTCCTTTGCCCATCCTCATCCCCATCCTCTTCGTTGTTCCCTTCTCCCTGGTAATCCCAATAATACCCCCTCGCCACATCCCACCCCTCCACCAACGCCTCCTCCACGCTCATATACGTCCCCTCCATCCCCAGCGGCTCCCAGATGCGCTCGCGCATCACTGTCCCCAACCACTGCCCCGTGAGCTTCTGTATCGCGTGCGAAGCAACCATGTACATGAGATTGCAGTACCGCCACCGGACGCGCGGCTCCGAGGCCATGGGCAGATACCTCAGGCTGCGAACGACGTCCCCGACGGTCCCCGGGTGCACGTCCGGTCCGTAATGCCGCGCGAGCGCCTTGTCGTGCCGCGGGAACCCCGTGCGGTGCGACAGCGCGTCTTCGAGCGTTAGGTGCGCGGCTTCCCATGCGTACTCGCGGGAGAGGACGAAGTCGTCCCGGAGGAGGTGCGAGAGGGGCGTCTGCCAGCTGAGCGGGGCCTTGGTTTCGTCGGAGGAGGTGAAGTTCCCGGATGCGATGAGCAGGGAGAGGATGGCGGCTGTGAAGGCTTTGGTCGTGCTGCCGGTGTAGTAGAGTGTCGAGGGCGTTGCGGGCGTCGAGGGAAAACTGGAGATGCCGTAGCCCTGTGTGTATTGTTAGTTGTTAGAAATTCGCACTGGTGTCATTGTATAATGATCTAGGTTAGATATCTCCTGAAGGCCCCAGTTCCCAGATACAGTTCAACTCAGCTATGTATCCGCTGGGCATAATGTATACCCAATATGGAACGATGAACCCCGATGAACGAAAGCTGTTTAGTTCCCAAGGATCACGCATTTGACCCCCAAGTTCCCAAGCCCTTTAGACTTCCACTCAACACACTCATCTCATTGCCCCAGTGCCGCTCTTACCGACTCTATTCTCAAGATGCCGCTAAACCATCAAACCCCAAAAGGAAGAAAAGAAAAGCCAAGCTACAAACCTCAGCCCATATATCATCCCCATCTACGACGGCAACCGACACCCCCGGGACTTTCCATCGGTTGAGTGCCTCTTGCGTGAAAGCCTCAAAGTCAGGGTCCAACGGGGTTTTCCTTCCTTCCCTCTCCCCATTCTCCTCTCCCGCAGACAGGACCTCCTGCTCAGTCTGCTGCTGCTGCTCCAAAAGCGCTAGCGCGACTGTTGCCGCGGGTACGAGGAGTCCGAATCTCATCTCGGGTCGAGACTCATACGTACTCCTGTGCCCCGTTAGTACGGGATAAGGTTGAGATGATAAGGTATTAATTATATTAATTATGTTCACTTAGTTAATATGTACGCGAGGTACCGGCAAACTTATCACCTAGGAAACAAATATCTTAATATCTAGTCGTGAATTGGGTTGGATATAGAAATCGTAGTTGTAACTAAATTCAAATATGTTCGTCCTATATTTACGGTTGTGATGTAGGAGTGTGGGAACCCCGCCTTGCGGTATTGAGACTTCCCCATGCATCCATACGGCGTTGAAGCTCATTCACCCTTAACTCCTAATAATAGGTACATGAGTATCGAAGAGCTTGTTTAGTATACAACTCAGGCTGTCCATCTTGACAATCGATCCAATACGTCTTTTACAAGAATACCGGTAAGAAACCTAGGGAAACTTAGGTGCCTAGGTACCTAGGTAGGTACGTAAAAGGCGACAGCTCATCATGAGCCTGGGGGCATCATCATAACCAGGGGCCGCAGTACACATACACACATAACCGCGCAACTTCATCAGTCAAAATCAAAAAAACAAGACCCATGCAACCTTGCAGTTGCCCTTTGAACTCTTTAGTAGTTCGGGTATTTTCTCTATAGAATAAACCACACCTAGAGATGAATCCACCCGTCACTACCCGCCCACACACGCCCCCATCCCTTTCCGCTTTGTCATAATCATTGCACGTCAAACGCAGCCGTTGCACACACACATAGCCAACGAACCAAGAACCCTCGCTATGTCCAAATAGAACCCTTCCTGTGGAGAGGAGGGGCTTTGCCGTATGCAACCGGAATACCTCCAACCTTTGTACACTGGCTAAACGTCTTGATAGCTAGTTCCTAGATGTAGACTATGGAGGCTCTCCTTGACACGACAATGGTATAAGCTGACGCATTCGCGGAATAAAGACCTCCCTACAAAATTCACTGCTATCTTAGTTTCGCTCCTTTCTTCCTCGACAATAATCCTATACTCTCGGTTGTTTAATAGCGTTGAGATTGAACCGGTGCTGAGAGTGCTTATTACTCGACTTGTCTCTCGGCTCCGGTAAATGGTTCAAGGACCAATGTATGCTAACTGGCCTTGTAGTTGGCGAGGTTTAAGTAAAACCTCAAATAAGTCATTATAGGTTATGGGGTTGTTGTTGGTTCTTTTAAAGTTCTTCATCTTCATGAAGATCGACCTGGACTTTAACCTGCTCCTCTTTCGCCCTTTTTTCCTGATCCGCAGTGGCCCTGCCTAGTACATCGCCTAAGGCGGAGGGGAAATTAACGGAACGGTCCAGTGTCTCGTCATCTGCACGCTGCTTCTTTAGAGGGCTGCCAATGGTAGTATCGCCGTTGAAAGCATTTGCGAGCAGATTTGCGACTGAATTGGGAATGGCTTGATTGCTTGCCGTAGAATCTGTAGGTGTTGATTCTCCGCCCGTAAGACCCGCGCTGGGCGATTTTTGAGAACCCGATGCACCTGCAGCATCTGGCTCTGTCGAATGCTGTCGCTTAAGCTATCACCATTCTGTTAGTGACGCGATACATATTCCTAGGGGGAGCAACTTACGCGAATGCGGTCAATACCAGCTTGTAGCTCTCCGGTAACCCTAGCATCCTC
This sequence comes from Daldinia sp. EC12, assembly GCA_002120325.1. NCBI lineage: Eukaryota > Fungi > Ascomycota > Sordariomycetes > Xylariales > Hypoxylaceae > Daldinia > Daldinia sp. EC12. Next base: position 279,754 of record KZ112966.1, read on the forward strand.
TGGTGCTAGGTGAGTCTTGACGTCCTTATCGTCAGAATCGACCATCTTAGCCAGGGGATCCTCATCGTTATCGTCATCATCGTCGCTATCCTCATCCATGAGGTTGCCGTTGGCGCCGTTGCTCTTCCTTCGGGCCTTTCTCCTCTTCGCGGCTTCAGCTTCCTGATCTCGGAAGGCCGAAAATCCCACGGTACCAGTAGGTTTAAGAGGTCCAAGTCCGGAAAAGTCAAGTTGGGTCGACCGCCGCTTTGTGCCCAGTACCTTCTGGTCCCCCTTTGACCCAGGGATTAAGCCCATTTTAGCAAGTTGACCTGGTAGTTGGTCAGTAATGAATAAATACTAAGCTCTAACAAATAGTTACTTACGTTGGCCGCGATAGAAGAAGGTGAATACTGCGTATGGCTTATCCGGCCCATCTATACCTGTTACAGTCTGGGTACTAATCGTCTTAGGATCAAGCGTCTTGGGCTTAGCAAAACTAGTGGTATGCTCAACATCGGCATCGATCGCGCCGTTATTACCTCCCTTATTTCCACCGTCGCTCTCGTCGTCATCGTCGTGAGCATCAAATTGTGGCGAATATTCCCCCTTCTTAATTTCACCAGAAGCAATCACACGGAACATAGCCACCTTGATCTGTCCGGTGGCCTCAGGAGGCTCGTCATCATCAGACATAGAGGAGTCGTCCGAGTCATCAGGGGTTGCTATCGGCGCCTGGTCCTCCCCACCATAGGCTAATGTATCGCGGGGACGAGGAACCTTCTCCGTGTTCGCATCGCCGCTGTGAGGGGTGGACCTTTGCCGGCGATGACGTCGTTCAAACTTCTGCCTTCGCTTCTCAACTTTTTCTGCGGCATCATGACCCTTCAGGTCTAAGCCATTAAGCCATCGTTCTAAGCCGACCTCTCGGAATAAGAATTCACGTTCGGCAAGGCCACCACCCTCGCTCTCAGGAACTTGAACCCAGCGACTATTCACCCAAGTCTCTTCTCCTGGTCGCAATAGAGTGGCGACCTCCTCCTTAGCTCGTCCGTCGAAGTAGATATATGCAGCAATGGTCTCGTTCTCCGAGTTCGTCATAGGAATATAGGGAGTAACCGTATTGGCATGCTTGGAGGGGTCAGAGCCTGTAGGCATTAGAGGTCCAGCGTAGAGGGGTTTCGGGTAAGGATTGGCCGCAGTTGGTTTCGGAGCTGTATAAGGGATAGGATGACCGGGTGTTAAGAGCGTTATCGAAATGGCGAACTTTGCTGCCTCATGTTTAGAGGTTTCCGGGTTTAGCTGAGGTTGAGGAACAGGTATGTATGTGCTGATGCGAGATAGACGAGACTGTTTTTGCATTCCATATTCTGGGAGCGGGGCAGAATTCGCATGGATGCTCACAGCGATGCCCTTAAAGCAGGGCATCGTTACTGGATATAGACCGTAGTATCGAACAAAGTAAGAGAGGGGTTTAAGAAGAGACGCGAGAGTTGTCGCTGTCGTGTACTAAGAGAGGAACAGTCGAAGGTTGGTGAAGGATATAGAGACCTAGTAAGGAGGGAAAAAAAAAAAGGTCTGCGAGTTGTTTGTAGACAAAGACTCGATAAGATACTGTGCGAGCTCGGAAGATCGTTCGATCGCCAGTTTGTAACTGTCGGTCTGGGTTTTGGTAGAGAGCTGTAGTGGGAAGAAATTGGTAGAAATTGGTAGGGGTAAAAGAGAAATGGAGGCTAAGAAAGCGAGAAAAGGTTGCTTGTGAGGTGCTTGGGTAAGAAGAGGAACTAGAACTGGAACAATTTGCAGGTCTTCCCCCGGCGGTGTGCGAGTTGCTCACGAAGCTATAAGAGCAACGTATTAAACTGCAAACTGCGAGCCGCAAACCATAAAAGTGATTTCTCTTTAGTAGTTGCTTTCCTCTTTTTATTTTTTTGCTAATATGCAAATGCCTTGTATTTGGTCTTTGGCCTTTCGTTTTATCGAGCCCGATCTCAAAGTTATTTGGTTAATGGGGTCAAATGATGGCGAGCGAGCGGAAAAGATAGGTCACTGTGTAAATCGGAGAACCAAGACTTAGGTAGGTAGGTATTATGTACAATGCGGTACCGAGGATGTTGAGTTAAAAAGATCTTGGTAGTAGGATTTGTCGTTGAGAAATTGTGTATATGTCTTGCTGTCTTGCAACTTTTTTTAAAAGCTGCATGTATTTATACCATAGAAGTATGTAAATATCATAGAAACCGTATAAAGTGTTACGTGTGTAAGAATGCCGTACAGAGCTATCGTGGGCAAAAAAAAAAAGGGTAACTAGGGTAAGTTTTCTGGATTGAATCAACTAGATTGAATTAGATTAAGGTCAAAAAGCAATAAATTAAATGGCCTAGGCCTACCTAAAACACCCTATTCCAGCAATTGCATCTAGTGTGCAAGTTACCTACTTTAGGGTACCTACTTAAGGAGGTATGTATGGGTAAAGTAAGTAGGAGATAGTAGTAGTGACAAGAAAAAAAAAAAAAACGAAGATTGTTCTGTTGCTGCTGCTGCTCCAATGTGTTGAAAAAGGTTCAGTGTCGAGTCTTGGTTTCGGTTGTTGACCCACGCTGGGAATGGCTGCCATGGCGGGGGAGACGAGAAATGGATTGATTGGTTGACCGCGATTCTGGGACCACCCTCGTCACCTGAACACGTCAAAGTTGCTACGCAGCTACGCTACGCTGTCTTAAGCTGACTTACATGCAACACACATATGCCCGAACATCCATCTATCCGTTTAGCGTACGTTCTACATACAGGTAGGTACTACTAAACATTACTATAGGTACATGTGCTTTTAGCTACATGCAATGTATCGGTCCGCTGTAAACCTTATCCTAGTGTACTACTTTGTGCCCTTAGGTACTTAGGTAATTTAATACAATGAATGAAAATGAATGAATGCAAGTGCCTTACCTTTTTTTTTTTTTTTTTTTTTTTTTTTTTTTTTTTTTTTCTAGGTAGGAGGTTATGCTACGTATTCGCTATTAGGTACCTATAGAGTTTCAAGCTATGTATGTTCATGTAACTATCCGCGGCTTCGAATCGCTTCTAGATAATATTTATAAGGCATCTGACTTACGTACATTTCAGCCACCGCCCTATTTAATCTATTTGTGCCTTGTATAACTATTCTACCTAATGTGAAGGTGCTACAATTCGCATTGGAGAGAGTGTGGAGAATACTTAGGATTCAAAAATAAAAATACTATGTAGACACTGTACATGGATTTGGCATCGTTGTTGAAAACTTGCCCGAATCCGACTATCATGTGGCACCCGGACTAACTAGTGAAGCAGCAATTCGGCTTTTCTATAATTTAAAACTGGATAACACATCATGATACGTGGCGAGCATGCTTGTATTAAGTAGGGCTTGGGAGGGGCATTCGACAACTCCGTTTAGACTAACAAATTCTTTCCTTTTTCCCTTTTTTTCAAGATCTGCCTCCTCGTGATGATCGTCTGCGAATACTACCCCCTTTCTCATAACCCGAACTAGTTCCAACTCCCGTTTCCCTCCAAACATCCTCCCCATCTTCTTCATCGTCCGCTGGCTGATCCGCCAATGCTTCTTGTTCCGGTATTTCCTCTTTGATACCCACATCGTCATCGTCCTCCTCTTTCTTAACTACTTCTTCCCCTTCGCTTTGAGAATCTCCCGCTCCGTCATGGAATATTGCAGTACGACCAGGCGGTGGTCCCATCCAGCGATCGTCGCCAGGTCTGTCGTTCAGCTTACCTCTAGGTCGCTCGGGTTCTTGGCTACTTGGAATGAAGGAGCTTAGAATAAGCCACACTAGTCCCGAAGATAACATCTCAGCTATCCAGAAAACTGTTGTGCAGACCACAAACGAGATGATGCGGTGATTATACATGGCCCAGCGAATACCCGTTAGACGGGCGACGAGCGTGACCGTAGCTGAATACACCTGGAGTGACTGGCCGGCTTGTACTTCCACAAGAATGCTCATCGGGAGGATATTGTTGAACTCAACGAGCTCGCCCATCGGGATTCTAAGCGTTGTCGTTTCCGATGCACTGGGATATAGGATATGGTAAGGCAGAAATAGGATACGCGACACCGTTTTCACGAGTGGATCTTCATATGGGATCAGGGCGGGCCGGCGGCTAGTGAAGACTACAGTGTCTTCCTTCACATGCGAGAAAGGGTCTTCCCCTGAGAAATAGTAAGCGAACGCCGGGTTTCCCGGCCGGGTCTTCATCCCGAACAGAGTGACCATGAAATTGCCCTTCTCTAGGTTTACAGGCGACCGTGGTAACGTTAAATCAACTGATATATCATAAGCCTGTTCGAGCATGAGGTTCGAGGATACCGACGTGACGCCATAGGGGCTTAGCCCGGATCTATGGTAATAATACCGCTCATTAACTTCTACATTGGCAATGAAGAGGAAAAGCCCTTACTCGTATTGGAGGTGTAGAGGGAGAGATATGACCTTCTTAGGCACGTAGCTGTAGTAAAAGATGGGATAGGCCAAAGCAGCAATGCATAGAAGAGCCAATGACGCCGAGAAGAACAGTACAGCGCTGAGATATGTCCTTTTGGCAGTTGGAGATGTTGCAGCTCTATACGGCCCTTTCACATATTCCTATGTTTATATAGTCAGCGACAATGGATGTCTATAGTGACAAGTTACATTTGTCTACTTGGATGCTTGAAGCTAGGTTTGTTATGTATGTATTGTAAGGCATGTGACTGACTGACCATTTTTGTAAACGAAATAGAAGCGCCTTACGGCGCTAGACCTCGCGATATTCTCGAATTCGCGTTGTTGAGATAAGTTGTGTATGAAGGCTGGGTTCAAAATAGACCCTAGAAATTGGTAGAGTTAAGGCATGTGATGTTTAGGTTTGTAGTAGGTTATTAGCGGCTTGTGATACACATAGAGCCCGGAGAGCTTAACGAAACTCTTGGCAGCCGGCATGCCAATCTAAGTCCAGTTCTAGTTGCCCCTCCTGTTACGGCTACCGACGTCATGCTGCTGACTAATCTCATCCTCATAGTAGAGGAGCCGAGTTTCAGTCATTGGAAATATATCACTGACTACCTAGTCCTCCTTTAAAACGAACTGATATTTAACCTTGTCTCAGTTGACTTTTACGTTTTCTTTTTTTTTTTTTTTTTCTTTTTTTTTTTTTTAATATAATCTAGCCATCCCGTACTAGTCAATAATATTATCTTCGTTTCTTTCGTACGATTCGCAAGTAAAACTCAGAATAGTCAGTATGTGAATCATGAAAAAAGTCAAAATGCAATCTCGTATTAACTCCCCGTTCTTGAATGACCCTAGATAGCCTGACTGGCAATGAATAATAAAAACTTCTTACATCAAACGCTCCCCTAAAACATGCGAAAGACTGCTCTCCCGCGAACAGACGACCAATAATTCAAACCATCCAAATAGTCACCCGCCTGCTTGTTGACCCATATGTGCTCATCACGCCCCAAAACATACGTAATCACATCAAACAACGGTAAATCCCAACTTTCATGAGCCTCGTCACTCTTTGTCTCGTCAATCAGGAGCAGAACCAGAGGCTCTGTGGTTGCGGGCCTTAGCAAGGCTGGAGATAATTACTAGGTACCAATCCGCCTCTACCAACACCTTGTCCTGAATGAATTTCAGCTTCCCACCATCCGTCATCTTGGTGTCGAAGGATGGCTAGGATATCTCCCTTGGCAAATCCAAGCTCCTCGGGGATTGCTGCCTGGTACATATACAACGCTCGGGCTATATGAACGTTAGTATCTACACAATAGTTATTATGGAGAAGAAAGACATACCGTAATGCAAAATAGCTCGGCCCTCTGGTGTGTACTGCCGGCTCGGATCTGCCACGCTCTGGCTCCGCTGTCTCGAAGTCTCTGCTACAGGGTCCCGCCCGTCATAGAAAGTCATGGCCCGTGAACTCGAACTTGTGCCAGGTCTACCATTACCTCTTCCGCGCATCGATCCGTACACGGACCCATCTCCAACTGGTGCAAGTTGCATAGCCATCTCTTCAGCCCTACTAGTTGGCCGATTGTAATCGCTATTGTAAATGGATGGGGACCTGGCCCTCATAGAATTGCTCGGAGACTGATGCCCGTAGTATCCCTGTTCCGAGCCGCGCTTTACCGACATACTGGGCTGTGGGGAGTTTCGTTGTTGAGTACCACCATACGAGATTGGCGACGCTGGTTGAGGCGAGTTTCCTCGTCGCTGAGTTGCGCTATAGGTAATTGGTGATGCCGGCTGCGGCGAGTTGCCACGCCGTTGAGTCGCACTGTAAGTAATTGGAGACGCTGGCTGCGGAGAATTTCCTCGCCTTTGAGTCGCACTATATGAAATAGGTGACGCTGGTTGCGGCGAGTTACCACGTCTTTGGGTTGAACTATATGAAATTGAAGATGTCGGTTGTGGTGAATTTCCCCGTCGCTGAGTCCCGCTATATGAAATCGGGGATGCCGCTGGTGAATTCCGCGGCTGGTTACCGCCATACGTACTAGGCGAAGCTGTTTGTGTCGAGTTACGGTGGAGGCTGCTGCTATAAGGATTTGGCGATACTGACCGTTGGCTCTGACGTGTCTCTGTCTGGCGTGTCTCAGGATGCATACCAGGTCGAGGAGAGGCGCTTCGCGTAGGTGCTGGTGATGCTGCACGGGGCATTTCGCTACCCCTTGTCGCCGGTCTAGAAGGAGTACTACCGAAAGATTGCGTTCCACTATATGCTCCAGATCCAGGACGCTTCGCATTGAACATATCCCTGGTTTGTTCTACATATTTTCGTGATGCTTCCTGCATTGCTTTAGACGTCACAGCTGGGGGCGGAACTCCGAGTCTTTGTATCTGCATGTCGTATGACGGCGGTGGGGTACCTCTCATACCAGCGGCTACATCGCTGCTTTCTCTGGATACGGGCACGGAGCGGGACGGTGCTTGGGATCTGTCGGGTACAGGTGTAGCGATGCCATGATAATGATCCGCTGAGATTCGTCCAACGGCCTGCTTGTTACTAGCGACACCCTTCAGCTCCGCCAGTGCCTGAGCAATCGGGTCCAGTTCTTCTTGTGGAGGTGGATTATTATCGTTGGCCTGCTTCTTCTTATCGGTATTGGCCACAGGGAATACGTTCTGCCCGATATTCAGAGCCAGGCTTGCATTCGCTTCAATCGGCTCAGGACTCGCTGTCTTCTCTACCATATCTGCAATGGGGTTCTGAGATACTGGGGGTTGAGGTTCTGGTGGTTTAAAGGCTTGATTGCGTCGAGAGCTGACAGTGCCTTGTGTGCTTATCGTTCCCTGTGAAGTAACAGGTCCCCAAGTGTTTCTGTTGGACGCTTTCACGTCTTTGATGCTCTTCCTGCGGAACGGACTATGATTCTGGAAGAATCCACTCTTCTTCTTTTGCATCTGCTTTTCTGGCTGTGCCACCGGTTCGGGTTCCTGCTTTACCGGTGACACTTTACCGCTTGGTGGTTCTTGACTAGAGAGAGACGTCGGGTTCGAGTATTCACTATTGTCATCATTGCTTGATGGCCGTGCTGATATGTTAGAACTCGTCGCCGAATTCATACCATCTGTTCGGCATAGCATTGTCATACCGTCCATGGGATACGGGTCGTGAGGCACCGGTGCAAATTGGGAAGCATCATATGGCTGCGCCCCACTACTTCCCTTCCGGCGATCTTGCGGAGCCATGATGGCCCCTGAGGTGTTCTGTGGTGATACAACCGACTCTCTGCTAGAAGGTGGTGGAGGCTCATTCCGTGGTGGATCATGAGAAACAGGAGGGTTGGTGTCGCGGCGCTGAAGGTCTCTAGTAAAAGAGGGGCTTGGTTCGTGACGTTGTACATCTCGAGAGAATGTTGGACTAGGATCGTTGCGCTGTATCTCTTGAGGAGTAGGGGGATTGAGGTCACGGCGCTGAATCTCTCTCGTGAGAGCAAGACTAGGTTCATGACGCTGTATTTCGCGAGGTGCTTCTCGAGGAGGTTCTTGGGGGATTTCACGAGCAATTTCGCGCGGCATTTCACGCGGCATTTCCCGAGGTGCCTCTCGTGGTACTTCCCGAGGTATTTCTCGAGGCGCTTCTCGAGGCATCTCTCGGGGCATTTCTCGGGAAATAGGTGGGTTAGGATCACGGCGTTGAATCTCCCTTGTCAAAGAGAGATCAGGTTCACGACGTTGTATTTCCTGAGGATATGAAGGAATAGGATTATGGCGTTGAACCTCCCTGGTTAGAGAGAGTTCGGGCTCACGACGTTGCGTATCTCGGGGGAATGAAGGAGGAGGACCATTCCGCTGCATATCCCGCGGCATATCCCGCGCAGCAGGAGGGTTAGGGTCGCGGCGTTGAAGATCTCGAGCAAGTGCCGAGTTAGGATCATGGTGAGATTCATATGTAGATGGCTGAGGTGAAGGAGCACGGAAGCCAGGGTTGATGGGTTGAGGATACTGTTGCGGTTGTATGACACTTCCTCGCCGCCTGTCATGCTGAGCTATGGCATAGGTTGGGGCCTTTTGTGGAGGCATAATTAAATCCCTATTTGAGGATGCGGGAGGGTCATGATGTGCCAGGTCCCGAGCGAGGGCGGAATTAGGGTCATGATGGGATTCGAAGGTAGATGGTTGAGGGGAAGACGTGCGGAAAGCAGGATTGATGCTTCGTGGAAATTGTGCTACTGAGTAATTCTCATCCTCGGAAGCTTCCGAATGAGTATCTTCCACGTCCCCACGGCAGAAGTTGATATACTTGGGCGGATCTGGGATTTCTTGGCCAGTACCCTTCTCGTTGATGAAGTGGATGATGTCCTTTTCTACGTCCATCTTTTCGAGAGACAAACGGATCTTTTCGCACGATGCGTCATCGCTAACACAGACTGTGGAGGCGATGTTGGCGAAAGTCCATAGACTGCTCTTGGTAAAGTCTAATCTTTCTTCCTCGAGGTCCTGGAATTTGTCGGCGGCTGCTTTCCACTCCCTATTCCACCTAGCAGTCGTCTCCTCGAGAACCTTAACCGCGTTCTCATATTCGGTGTTAGTGGTAGCGAGGCTGATTTGTGTCTTTTCTAGCCTGGCCTTGTTTTTCCTTTCTTCTTGTCCCATAACCATATGACCCTGGGCAAGGTAACCTTTAATTTTCAAACAATCCTGCTCATATCGATCACGAGTCTAGGCGGGGTTGTTAATCATAATCCTCCGGGGGCTTCTTATCGGGAATGCATGGGTGGCACTGACCTTATTCACCAAGTTCGTTTGCTGTATTTTGACCTTGAGAAGTTTCTCTACAGTGTTTTGGACAATCTTGCGTCTCTCTTTCATTCCTCCAGCAAAGGCAGCCAGGGGCTCCTCCAACTCAGTCTTCATCTGAGCGGCGATGTTGGCATGTTGCTTCGCCATGGATTCGACTTCTCCTCGTACGGTATCGAGTGAAACTTTGAGGCTTCCCATTTCATGGGTACCCAGCGATTTTCGGCTTAGCGACATAAGCTTGCGAGCGTATTCATCTTCGATCGAGGCACGGGCTAGCAGCAACACAGACCAATTAGCCAGATGGAGGGGTAAAAAGGATCAAGAAAGACATACCACTATAAAAAGATCTAAGCTCATCGCTGGTCTGTTTCGCAGAGGCCATGCGATCAAGCAACGGCCCTACACCAGCGTCATCTTTGCCCCAAAAATTATTGGCAACTATTTAAATTTCATATTAGTATTTCTAAGTCGTAATTCGGCTTCAAGAATAGATTTCGTACACGACAGGGAAACTGTCGGGCCATCTGTGGCCGCAGGCATCCTCCCCAATTCCCTCACAAAAAAACGACGATATTCTCTATATTTTCGGTCGGAAATGTCGGTGAACCTGATGTGCGCTCACTTGGACGAATGCGATGATCAATCGCTTCAAAATGTCTTGAAAATTAAATTATCAGAGATCGACAAAAAAACGCGGTTCTACCACGTAAAAAAAAAGAATCAATGGTTAGTATTAGGTTCTTAGGAATGTGTAGACGTTTGAAAGTTAAACTTCATAGCACACGGTTTCAAGATAGAGGTTGCAGACCTGCAGGAATTGTTTACAAGCGGTAACGTCGTTGCCCTAGAGATGGGGGACATGCAGGTGGCTTGAAACTGGGAAGTTGTGAGTTAGCTGACTTGGCTAACTTGGCCTAACAGGTAATTGTGGGGGGAGTAGCCTACTGACACATCACAGCGCTAAACTTGATAGATTATCTGATTACAGGGCTAGCTGCAGGGGTAAATTTCTACACCTTGATAGCGCCAAAGTCTCAATTGCCCTTATTTTTGGCATCTTTTGTTGATTGTTGAAATATCTTAGGTAGCTTCGAGACATTCTTGCGAAGTGCGAATTTCGCCAAGTCTTCTTTTTATATCCTCTTCTTTAACAAAAGCGGTGATCACAAATAAATGGCATTGAATATTAAGTATTTAATGAGTTATTTATTATTCAAAATGTTATTGTTTAATTCGTTACCTATTACTCGAAATATATTTCGTATTTTCATCACCGTAACGATATATATTAATGCATATTGAAAAAAAGGTTTTTTTTTTTTCTTTTTTACTTAATATTTTAATCATTTAAAATTTTTTAAACTTTTTTTTTTTTTTCTTTTTAATTTTCCAATTCCGATTTAACATCATGAATTTTCCAACATTTTAATTTTCCGTATTTCCGGGAAAATATTAAAAAATTCATAATATTAAATTTCCATCTCCAAAAAAAAAAAAAAAAAAAAAAAGTTTAAAAAATTTTTCTTCGCGAAAAATTTAATTTTATTAAAATATGTGATTTATTTATTAATTTTAGATTTACGTAATTATTAATTATTTAATTATTAATTTTAAATTATATAATTTATTATAAATAAAAAAAAAATAAAAAAAAAAAAAATAAAATCCATTCGAAATAATAATCCGTATATAACGAAAAAGTTTCGATAATAAATAAATTTATTATAATAAATTTAATTTTTATAAAATTTTTAAATTGAATTTTTAAATTAAATATTTTAAATTTATTTTTAATATATAATATCGTAAACGTAATTTTTAATATTACCATTTTTTATCATATATTTAAATATATATTAAAAATTTAAATCATTTTAAAATTTTATTTTTCCAATACCATTAATAAATTTTTTAATTATATAATAAATAAATTTTTTTTCATCTTTTAAATTTTTATTATTATCATTATAAATATTATTCATTAAAATAATAATTAACCAATTTAATAAAAAAATTAAAAATTTATTATTTAAATAAATTTTTTTATAATTTTTTAAAACATTATTATTATAATTTTTATTTAATTATTTTTTTTCATCGTTTTAATATATTATTTTTTTATAATTAATAAAAAAAAATTAATTATAAAAATTTTTTATATAATTATTATAATTAATAAAAAATATAATATTTTTAATAATTTTTAAAATGCGTTTATTTTTATTTTTTTATTAAAATAAAATTAATAAAATATTAAAAATCTTAAATATATATTAAATAACGTATTTATATATTTCGAACATTAAATTATTTTTTCAAATATATATTTTTTAATTTTATAATAATT